>DWLS01007080.1:0-11044 GCA_018246255.1 Pachliopta kotzebuea | reverse complement strand
TCTAAAGGGGGACTTCTCCGGCTAATAGAGAAGTCCCGACGACGCCGAAGCATTGGCGGGGCCAGGTAGCCAACCTGGCCCGTTTCGGGTTACGGGGCCAGCAAGAGGAGGCGTTGGTATCGCCTCCTGCGCACCCCGACTCGCCGCCTGCGGAGGGAGGAAGCCCCTGGGCTATCCTCCCTGACCGGCGTCCACTGCTGTAGAAGGCTTTCCCCAATAATAGAGAAATTTTAGCCGTCTGCTGGTCCAGAGCGTATTGGGCGTATTATATAATACCAAATTGTGCTCGTCGTCTGAGTTGAATCCGTTGTCCCAGTAATTTCATTAGCTACAACGGTCTTTATACTGCAACACAGTAATGTTTACCTTACTGTTTGGCGGCGAAAACAGAAGCTGTGGTAGTACCTACCTAAACGGTCTCGGCCAACAAAGACTTGCCACCAGTGAAACAAAATCTCTATCTAAATTTTACGTAATACTAAAGTGAGAAATTCTTCGCGTATTTTACATATATAATGTCTACTCATGTCTGTCTGTACGTGAAACTATGTACTTGCTGGTGCATAGGAGGAGCAACGAGTGCAATGTTCTACACGCACCATTAATTTGGTTCCACACAGCTGACGTAGAACGCGTGTAAAGAAAACATAGCTATTTTTTACAGTACAGCCCGGTCTATGTACCGTTTAGATTTTTTTTATATCAATGTAAACAAAAAGTCACACATTATGTAAATTTTATTATTAATTTTAAGACACTTATATTTTCTAATATGAAAACACATTTTAAAGTTTTTTATTTTATTTATCGATGCGATGTGACAAGCAATGATTTCAACTGATGGTAAAACGCTTGCCCATAACAACCTGGCGCTGTTGAACTGATATACACAGCATCACATTACGCTCGTCGCTTTGATGCATAGTGTAAAGTCTCGTTACCACAGTAATTAACATACAACGGCCTACAAACCTAAACACAGTAACAGGTGTTGGTGGTACCTACCTAGACAATCTCTGGCAACAAACCTAATCAACATTGGGAATGTCATATAAGAATTTCAATACTAGATTTTTTGTAGATGCGACAATCACAATAATACTTTGCACAAGATAGTCTAAATATTGATGCGTTATATCTGTGTTTATTTAGCTAGAATTATACAGACAATCATCAATGTCAACATAGAAATAACAATCTCTTCTTTAAAATATGGCAATTTGAATCCCCAGTTATTTGTGATTGGATACTTTTGTCAAAGATTTATATTTTAGATCCTTTTAGACCGTTGTCAGTCAAATGACGGGGTTCTATAGTATACATACAACAATTCAATCCAATGTTAACGGCATTATTTTTTTCAGGTAAATACTCAAAAAATTATTTTATAAAAGTTTTCTGCTATGTTAGAATTTTCTTGCCGTAGACAACTTAGAGCTTACGAAGGTATTAAATAGTGATTTTTTTTTAAAATGGCAGGTAAAAAACCGTAGTATTGCCATAATGACAGAGAGAAATTAATGTTTTTAAAGAGGAAAGCTATTACGCTTAAAAGCTTCGAGTGCCTATTATGAAATTTTAACACATTTACTCGAGTATACAAAATGAGTTCATTGAAGTAAAAGAATATAATAAATATCTCACTTTAGAGATTTTTTTTTATAAACGTTTATTTTCTGTTTTACAAAAAATTTAAGTGATTTTCATATGTTAAGTCATAACCTCTTTGATGATGATTATCAACCAAAGGTTAAAAAAAATAATCAGAAAATGATCATTATTTTGTTGTATTCGATTCTAGAGGATAATCAAGGTATTCTTTATAAGACAAAATTAAAATAATGAAAGTTTTTGAAGGTAAAGAAAAAATTTAATAATTAAAAAAAATACTCAACTTATCTATTAAACTTCAAACAACGACAAACATAAATAAAGTAAATGATTGAAATAAAATTAATTATATATAGAACAAAGAGCAAAATCAAAGGAAAGACAGCGAAGTTTGAGTGGATAAAATAAAAGTTATTAATGCAAAGGATTTATTACGAAAGAATGTAGCAGCTGCCTTCGGCCTGTTTTGGATAGCAGCTGTGCATTCAACGATTCTCAATACACCTGGCAACGAGTTTCCGTTTTCTAATCCTGTTATTATCTCAGTCAGATTTCTTTAACTGTGCATTTTGTGCGTGAGAGTCATCGCTTGCGAAATACGACAGGGCCACATGCCGCCGCACCTTATATGGTCCACTATAAAATTTTATTCAACAGTCATACTATTGTTATCTGATATATTCGAGCGCTAGCAGCTGTCTTTATCCAACTCTACCCATTGAAGAGAGACAAGTGTTTAACGATGATATTCACGCGAAATTTGTTACTTCCTTAGCGTCTGACAATGCGCTTATATATTTTTCACTGTTAAACATTTTATCTGATATTATAAAATAATACTGTATATTTTTTGTTTAATTAGATTCGTTTGTATAATTACAAGGTGGATACACGTCATAAAAAATGTCACTAGGAGTAACTTGATTCAAACAGCACAAAACTGTATTTGTTACAAGAGACCTATGTCCAGCTATGGACTTCCATCGGTTGAAATGATGCTGATGGATCACTTTAAAGTAACTCAATGTAGGCTTGTTAATATTTTAAACGAATATTCTTTAAGCGAAGGTAAGTAGTAGATAAGTTTGTAGTACTATTTGTATAAATTCATATCACATTACTTGACTAAGCCCTTCAGTATCATTGTTTACTTATTATGGTCTTGACAAAGAGGCGGGAATATGCATAACACCCACATCACCCGATTCCGGTCGATTGTGGGCGATCAAGAGGTACCTGTAATTTGGAAACATGTACAATATAAATTTTAGGTGTAATACGCTAAAATTTAAATATCACAATGATATTTCGAAACGATGTTATTGTTTAATAGATATTGCTTTCAATAATTTATAATCCGTCAAGTCGATTTTGCTTAATACATTAATATTATATGGTTTACATATTTTCTCATTTCTACGATGACTTCCACCGCTGGGAATAGGTGATTTCCACAAAACAAGGTCGGACCGAGATTATTATTTATTGCTAAATATTTTTAAATATTTAATATGATTTTCTGATATGTTAACTGTATTACCATTTTAAAAGAAATAACCGTAGCATTAATGACCGATTCGCATCCGCATGCCCTTTAACTATAGCATGTATCGAATGCTTATCATCCAGATTGGTGCTTGCTCCAGTCACGTTTTAAGATAATTCTTGATACGGGACTGGATAACATATATGTATATTAAACATTTCGTATCGAGTCCTTTGAAGGTCAAAATATTACTGAGTCTAGAAATACTTTTATTTTTTTACTAGTAGTAGATCTATGTTGCCGAGTAAGGTATAGGTACCACCGCAGCTCCTATTGCAGTCGGTAAACAGTAGTGAGTAAACATTACTGTTTCGGTTTGGTGTTGTAGTTAACGAAATTATTGGAGCAATAAGACTTAACATCTTATGTCTTAAGAGGAGGAGTGCAATATGGTGCTTTGTATACCATATAAACAAGCGCCACGTTATGAGCAAGCGTACCACTTATAATCAGGTAGTCGTAATGCTCGTCTCGTCGCCTAATTGAATAAGACAAAAAAATTAGATTATGTAGATAATGACTAAGAAGAAAAGTTGTCAACATTTTTTAATAATTAGTAACATTGGTAAGAATTTTATCTTTGCGATTTGGCTAGTTATTTTTTAATTGAAATTGAATATGCGATACTTCTAAACTTCTGCTTAGTGGCTGAGGTTACCACCTCAGTAGTAAATAAGAACATAAAGCAGATTAAAGACGCATCAGCAATAAACTGGTAAAATATACACAATACGTTTACGAGTGCAACTATGTGTTTAAGATAAATTATACCGACATTGCCCCTAAAAGGATGCAACGTTATTCAAATAATTCTCACGCGACTTCTACGTGAGTTGTGATCATTTGATTGGATGATTGTCACATGCATCGGCAAAGTGGAGTGGAGTTGAGACCGCAATTACGTAGCTTGGTGCTCTGCGGCGAGGATGCGAGGGTCGCGGTTATACAAATTGGTTGATTACAAATGTTGTGCTTATACGTTTAACTAACGTGTATGATATTATTTAAAACATACTTTTTATAAAAATCTCTGCTTAATGCTATAAAACGTGATAAGCTAGATTAATCAAAGTATCGGAGGAAAAGGATGTAATGGAACATGTGTTTGTATATGGAGACAGTGTTATTTGGTACTTTTACTACAATCATGGTAGATGTCATTGGTACAGGCCTTAACACCATGAAGAAGATATTATCCCCTTAACCTGTTTAAGGAAGAAGCATAATATTAGAGGACTGTTCTTATTTTTCCCACTTTTATTTATAAAAAAAAAATTTGTTGGTCTCTTCTTAACTTTTGTGAGGATACATGCATTCTTTTTTCTGCTATAATAAAAATTGTTTAAAGTTTAAGTGTCAGTATTTTCCTACATGCTTTTGCATCTATGACGTAAAATATAAATAAACAAAAGATTTTCTGATAACTCTTTAGTATAGGTGAGAGGTTGAGACCTTTCCGTAATATGCCTCATTTCAATACAGTTCAAGTAGCAGTCTTTATGGTACAATGGACACCCTTATCTATATATACTCTGACGCTATAATTATATAAATACCATGTAAGTGGCGGTCATTATTTTCCTCTAGACATCAAACCAGACCATGCAAAATCACTAGCTATTCACTTAACCGTGCATGGTATTGGTAGATAACAGTAAATTGACACAAGCACCTTTGTATTCATTAAAACATGTTGTTAAATGAAAATAAAGTTTTATCTTAGTTGCTTCTTATCAGTAACTTGTGATATCTTTCCCTACTGATAAGGTTAAACATCCTTTGATAAGACTGAACTCGACTAGTAAAAATAAAACAAATAATTGAAAATAATTTCATGGTGTCTTTTCTACATCATAACAATGCATTTGATTGACATTTCCTTTTTTTGCTTATTAGTATAAAAATGAACTAAGTATTATAAAATATTTTAGTGATAAAATATATATAGAGTACAGAAATTATAAACAATAAAAAGGATGAATGGCTATACCCTAGTCTTTGTACTGTTTTTAGCTTTACTATTTTAGTAAATATTTAATAAGAGAACATACGTTATAAACATCATCATATATGACATGGAAATTAGCAATCTTTTATAAAACAAACTTTTAACTAAAATAAAAAATATTCTCTAAAACCTAACAAGCATAACATACATTTTAATTTAAAAATACCTACCTACATAAGAAGTTAGAAAAGAGCAATACATTTTGAAAGACTTAACAATTATTTTATTATTTGTAACTAACAACTTGTTCCTTGTAGAAAATAATAATTCAAAATTAGATGAGCTATTTGAATGTTATAGTGTACAAATACTAGGATAAACAAATTATAAAGTGATAACATAACTTTTTTTTTTCAGAAAAGAGTAATTTATTCCAAATTTGAAGGTAGGTATAAACTAAGAAAGCTTTAGTGACCAAACAATGTTAACGTGTGAAGAAAATCTACAAGCTTCCGTTTGCAAACAAAGGATAATGACTCACCCGTTGCAATTCTAAGGAGTGTTGGTAACATCTCAGCAGCTTATCCACTAAGGGTTTGACGGCACGCCAGGCGCGTTCCTGGGTTATTCGCGAAGGGTCTGCTATTGCTTCTCGTATTTCTTTACCAGCTCCTTTGTAACACTGTATTTCCTCTAATATTTTTTCGGAATCCAATAACACCCTCTGCACTTCTTCAAAAACATCGCGCTCGGTGTCTGTGGGAGCAGCATTCTCGAAATCCAAAAAAATATCGTAACGAGGAGACGAACAACAATTCGAATCGTCTCTTGCCAAAAGACTTAATAATTTACCCATTTTCTTGTATTAAAGTTTTTTTATTTAGTTATTGTGAACTCTTTGACAGCAATAACATTGCCTGTATGATTTATATATTAATGAATAAAACAAAAATCCGTAAGACACAAGCACTACCAATATTTAAATATCAAATATAGTTTAATTGAAAAAAGAATATTAATAAATAAAATTTCTTTAACCGTAAAACTGAAACATTTGCACGCAACCAACTAACAATACCGTCTCGTGCCCCACCAACTGATTATGATTGGGCCACAGATCACATATTAAATTATTGACATTTCAGAACACGCCTGTAGTACAGACAACTAAAATGATATTTTATAAATATCGATATTAAAAATAATTACCATGTCTGTGTATGTAACTTCTTTTTAATATTAATATTAATTGAAAAGTTATTAATAAATAATAATTCAATGTTTTCATTACTTTTATTTCTATAAAGTGTCAATAATTTTATTTGTTTCTTTTTTGTTATAGCGTCATTAATACATACAAATCAAAAACAAAAATTAAGCAGCCATTTTGTTAAGCTACAAATAAGTGGCATATGACGTCGACAAGTGATAACTGTTTTCTTTTGTCTTTATTCTCTGACAATCGTTGTAAAATTTGAAAGAAAACCCAACATATAAAGTAATTTTTTTTCTGTGTTTTATTCCTTCTCGTGTGATCACTATATTCTTGGTTAATGGCTAGATTCGTACATGCTATTATCAATTGTCACGTCGTAAACTAAGACTACTCAATTATGATTTTGATTGACTTTATTCAATTGTCAACTTTAGCGTCTGGGATGCTCAGTTTGATATTTTATCTATTTGCATATTTGAAGGAGCTGTTTTCAGTTATTTATTACTTTTTAAAAATGCATTAAATTATTTTTTATAGGTTTTTCGGAAAGATGCTTATTAATATTGCGCAGGTGTCCAAAAAATAAAAATGTAAAACTTTTGTCGTTAAGCAATATGAAGAGACAATATTGGCCGTTTATATTATCTTTTGTGGTATACTAAAAACGTTTCTAAGCTCAATAGATATAAGTGAGTGAAAAAGGTCTTTGTTCTAAAACAAATGATTTGAAAAATGGATCGTTTTTGTTTTAAACTTCATTCAATTACGAGTATAGGTAACTAGACGTAGAAACGAGCATGATGTTCATCTGTTGGTAAGTGATACGCTATCCCGTAACAATGTTGTGTTGAATAAGATGGTGTACACAGCACCACATTGCGCTCGTACCCATGCGACATAAGGTTTTAAATCTCGTTACTCCAATTATTTCACTAGCGTACAGCTCAACCCAACCTTTACAATCTCAGACCTTAATACAGCAATGTTTACACTTTACTATTTGGTACCCACCTAGATAGTCTCTGGTAAAGGAGACCTACGATTATTTAATTTTTGCTTTATATCATGCATATTTTTCGTTAGTGAAGGCAGTATTATTGTTCTTAATTAGTTGAACAAACTTATTTTTATTCTACGGGCTTTTAGGCTGGGCGAGCAAACTGAACATAATAAAATATCAGGATGGTGTTTAACAACTACGTCAAGAGTATAGGATGGTATGTTAAAACCAATCTATTTCTAAAGACAGGGATTGTGTTATTTTATAAAAATCTTAGTTACAAATAATATTTGTTAGTAGTGTTCAATATGAAGTTAAAAAATTTTTCATGAAAAATTCATTTCGGATGACAGGGAAACATAAAAAATATTGTATTTTATGCGGTAATCACTGTTGGAACTTGGTGTTTTTTGTTCAGATTTAATTTTCCATTGATAAATTTATTGAGTGGAAAGTATATTCTAATATTGATGCTTATGAAATTTTTAAATAATGCATGTAATTTAATATAAATATTAAGACATAGATAACCTTCGATAAATTTCGAGTCGGTATGTAAATTTTGTTAGTTCCTTTTTCTTAATTTAATAATTATGTTATAAATTATTTAATTAGTTAACAATTTTAGAAATATAACCAAAAAATATATAGTAAAGGATTTCAGTTGCAAATTTCGAAAGTTCTCAATTTCCAGGCATTGTTTATTTATTATCATAAGTGTATAACATCGACACGTCGTCATGAAAGAAATTAATGTAATTTACAAATAAGGTGTAATCTCACCATTTACATACGCATTCTTTTCAATTAAGTGCCTAGTATTATGTTCATAGTGTAGTGACTGTATTAAAATAAACATTTCGAAATCATATAGTATAGTAGTTAAATTAGTTTTAAATACGAATAAAATTACATTTTCGTCTTCTAGTTACCTGAGTCACGAAAACGTTCACATGTTTTAAATGAGTCCTAAATTCTGCACTATTCTAACAATTTTCACAATACGTGTTTCTTAAAACATAAATAATTTTGATAATTAATTTTGTATGTAATACCAATTTTTAATATCGTGGCTTTGCGTTATAGATGTAAAGAGAACCATTGAGTTATTGTAAAAATAAAAATAATATTAATTGAAGCTTAGGGTTTGCATACATCTGAATATTATAATAAAATAAGACTAGAATATTCAAGCCCCTGTATAAATTTTACCTACAGATTAATAGACAAAACTGGACAGAGCAAGATTTCAAATTATCAATTTTATATAAATCAATGAATTCCACAATTAAGAAATGTTATCTATGAAACTTATTATATTACCTTAATAATCGTATATTTTTAAAGATCAGTCTAACATTCGATAAAAATTTACAACTTTAATTTCTAACGTCTCATATTGATTTATGCTATAGTTCTATTTTTTTTAAAAGGTCTGAGGTTTATTCTGCTTTTGTCAACAGTACCTATGAATGAGATTCGTGTTAATAAATTTTAATATAATACATTGTCCCACGGTAACAAATTCTAAAAATAATACGTTATTTATGAATATTATGTCCTGATAGATTTTTTCATTTCCATTATACTCATTATAAAAAAAAGTTGAAACAATAGATACAATGGCAATAATAATAATTAAACAATTTTATGCTTGCAGTTTTATTAACATTCAATACAAAAAAATTGATTTCTGTAACTTAAAAAAGTTAATATTACTGAGTTTTAATTTGTTGTTGTTGATAAAGCTTGTTTTCAATATTAAGTTATCGTGGGTATGAAAACTAAGACACCTATAAAGTTTCCAAAAATCTATTTTGATTCTAAAAAATTATCGAAAACTTATAAATAACTAAGTAATAACAAAAAGAATAATCACATACAACTGTGTAGTATGTATTACAATCCCATTCATGACACAACAATTAATTTATAGTAACTAATACAATTAACATCTACAATATCTATATTTGCTAACTTGTAGTCTTACTTATTTGGTGTAAAGATCCGTCTTACAACTATTTAATTCAAAATGCTGCCTCATAGATTTTTCCAATGAAGCTCTTTATCATTCCGCTTACAAGATCTTTAGGCAAGTTATCACACATTACACAAGTCAACGGTTCTCCATTTTAAATCCTGATTTAGTAACTATCGGTATATGCAAAGATTTCCAGGTAAGCTTTTCTAATTATATTCAATAATTTTGAAATTTTAAATAAATATTTATCCTTTTTAGTGAAACTTGTATGATAAACAGCAAACAAAATAAATAAAGTAGAATTTATAGTTGTGTTACAACTACGTCTATTATGCAAGTTTTGAATTAAACAAATGAAATAAGTAAATTTTTTCGAAAACGTGTGCGTATATGTTTTATTCGCTTGTCATAAATAACTTACGCCAGGAGTTTACTCGTGAAACAGCGGCTGGGTAACATGACATTTAAACTGCTAATTGAACTATACTCCCCATGATACACTGTCATCGTAATACACTCATGTTTTCAATTTCACACAATTGCAATGTTTTGAATTTGAAGACTAAAGTAAAATTGGTGTTATCATACTTAATATTCAAGTGATTATTCCTGCACAATATCATTAGTTTTTAATATAAATAACTAAGTAATAAAAATATGATTAACAAGGAACTCTATTGAAATGTAATAAATTGTTTGTTACGGTGAATATTTGAAGGAAATTAAAAAACAGTTGAGTACAGACACATTTAAACATAAAATGTGTCTTTAAAAATGTAATCACCGATCTGTAGATTGTTTCCAATCTACTTGAATTTTTAACGTTATATCCTTGAAATTAAATCTAATAAAGAGGGCCATTATAACAAAATGGCAGAATTTGTGATATTATATAAATTATGGAATAAAATTTGCACATAAAATCTTTGTGCTAAAAATATTAGTAACAAATAACTTTAGTTTTCTTTTTCTTCGCATGTGTTTACACGGCTTATATGTATTTTAAAAATTAGAAGTGCATTATGCTAAATAGAAATTAAATAAAATTGTTGTTGAACTGATAAGTACTCATATCTTTAAAATAGTTACAGAAATATAGTTCACCGAAAGTATTTAAGTGCAGAAACTAATAGAAACTTTTCTATGAATAAGTCGGAGTCTAAGGCTGCTATGTGCGCGGCGCGGCCGACCAGGGCGCTGGCGGTGTGCGGCAGTGCGTGCTGCACGTCGTAGCGTACTACTGACACCGTGGAGGACCTGGACGCTAGTGGAGAGACCATGTTGTGTACCTAAAAATATCACAAATAAATTTTATTAGACCCGTTTTTTATGATAACAAAGACCCTATGAGAAGTTTAATTAATTTGCTGGTCTTATTACATTTACTTGAGTAGTATAGTTCGCTGCGAATTTATCGCAAAGGGATTACGGAATGCTTAGTAGCTTGAAAATACTTATATTGGAAACAACAGATTACGTATACAAATATCCATATATTGTTAATAATATGTTTATGACACAGTAAGTTTAAATCTATAAAGTAAATATTAATTACAAGGTGTACAGTACAAATAAACCAATCTTGAGAAAGTCATAAAACAAATCGGCGAGAGACAAAAATTATTTTTTTTTCCATTCACAAGTTCTTACTAATGCTTCATATTGAGACTCGGCATTCGTCGGCCGTACCGATCGGACGTGTCCATGCGTCCCTGTCAGTGCTCGCTGTCGTTCTGCCACGC
>DWLS01007079.1:0-11045 GCA_018246255.1 Pachliopta kotzebuea | reverse complement strand
TATCTGCTTAGAATTATTCCAGAATCAAGCGCTTTACTATCAAAGAATACTTATATAAAGTTGTTCATTTTAATATGTGTGATTAGACCAGACTATGATATAATGTTCATATAAGTATGTTACCTAATTTAATATTGTCAGATACGCAAATTGATTCCGTGTTAATTGAACAAATGCCTCGGCAACATTGGTTCTAATTATGGTTTAATTTAATCTAATTCTAGGCAGTAACCACACGTCTAGATATTCTAGCTGAGGTACTAATTTAAACTAGGTAATAAAAGGTTAATTATTTGATTGTATAAAGGTTCGAAGATAAGTAAGATAGTAAACAACAATTTATAGAATTTATCCCTGTGTTTAGAATGTTAGTAAAAGGGTCCTTACAGTTGAATTTTATGTCAAGTACAGCGTTTACTTGATAATAAGCTATACATCCCTCACATAACAATGTAGTAACATTTATTAAGCTTTGAAATGTTACTTTTAAGCTCATTTCATTAGAAAGGATGGACAATCTCATTATCGTTATTACAATTATCGTTAAAATAGAATAAACTTTGTACTAACGTTTGTGGTAAATACCTAACTTATAAAGAACATTTTCAACAAAAAACACAACATAGTAAAGGCGGCATGTTTATGGCATTAAGCTTTATAAGCACTGAGGCCAGTTACCACGTCGTTATTTCGTTTTAAATAAATTAGCGAGACGAACAGAACTTTCACCTGATGTTAAGTAACATTCTTAAAAAGGTGACATTAGATAATATGTTTACATTACCCAATATTAAAATAGTCGAATGTAAAACTGTATATTCTATGATATTTAATTGCGGTAGGTTGTTTCCGGAAACTGTCTAGGTAAGTACCAACGCAGCTCCTATTGCAGCCCACCAAGAGTAGTGCGCAAATATTACTGCGTAACAATTAAAAGGGTGTTATAAGGTTGTGGTATTACTAGGAAAACGAGATTTAACACCTAATAACTCAAAGCGACGAGCGCAATGTGGTGCAGTGAATATTATTGGAAATGGCGTTATGTTGTTATGGGCAAGCGTATCACTTAGCATTAGGTGTAACAAGCAATAATGTCGTTAATTTTGTTATCTACATCGTCTTACAAACTTAAAAATAAATGTTTAGTAAGTAATCAAAAAGTAATACTAATGTTTAGAATAAAAACATTATAACTATATCATATATATGTAAATGTACATTCCTGTTTATATTTATACATGTATATACATATTTATGTACATGTATGTATAAATATTCATTATTAAGTGATATAAATTTAATATTTTTCTATTTAATTTCAAGAAATACATGAACGACTTATATGATATGTGGTTAATTAAAACGAAACAATCCTGATACAGTATCATAATAAACCCTGTTTAAGTAAATAAGCTAATTAATATTCCTAGCTAGCACGTATATTAACACTAACTTTCCCGTCTACTAATTAAAACTTTCACAATAATTCTAATTGACATACGTACAGTGTGTGATGAAGAGAATAGTAACAGTTGCAATTGGATATCGGAAATCGGTATCCAATTTTGATTTTGGATTTATTGCCTCGTCCTCCCGTAACTTGTGATTAAGTTCTAACGATCCGAAACGAATGGCGAAGTAGGAGTAGGAGTAGCTTTGAGGTAGGAAACCACGGCTTTTATAATTTATACCTAATTATTTTAAAACAATAAGAAATTAGGATTTTTGTATTATCAATATCGGATAGTTTTGTTGAGTTCTATCTAAATATAAATCCTCTGCTTAATAGATACAATATTGTGAGGTGTCAGATAATAAGTGTTAAACGTTTCGTACTAATTATATAATTATATTATCAGGAACACCCATTACTATTTCAAAGGTAGATTATAACTGGAAACTTAATGAATATATTGAGACTAGCTAAACTGACATATAGTACGTACTAACCATATTATTCTAATATTAGTAATACTTAATAATATTTCACAGGAAGAATATAATCGGAAACCTAGGGAACATATTGATACTAGCTAGACTAAAATATGGTATATATATCCACATGACACGTTTAACTATCTCATTTTTATAATCATGAAATATGTATTATTATGTTTAAGTATCACATAACTGCATAAAATAAGCATGTTTTTGATAATTATCGTATGATACTGATATTCGCATCTAATTGGTTGTTAGTGAATATGTGAGTACAAATCTTTATTCCAATTAGTAGGAATCACAAGCAGTGTGAAAGCGAATGAAAATCTATCATACGCCGCTATTGTGATCATACACTTAATTTGTATCATTAGCGTTATTACAAACAATATTATTTATTATAGAAAATTTTACTGTTAGTAAGTTTGAAGAGAAAACGGCTGACTTCCTTTATCTGTTTAAAAGATTTCAAATAAATGTAGACTACACTTTCATTCGTTCACTACGTTGTGGTGTGGTGAGGAATCTCCAGGATTTCTTGTAAAGGTTATCTGATCAAACTTATACTTACATCCGGAATACTCCCCCATTTCCTGAAGTTCGATGTTTTTATTCCTAATAAATAAAACGTTATTTATTTAAAAGTAGATAATAATGATAGTAATCTAAATATATTATAAAAGACCACTTTATTTCGATCAATGCTTAAAATATTTATAGTGATAAAATAACAAGTGTTCACTTTAATCATAGCAATTCTCCTTTCAATCTTTTCATCGTCACAAAAGAGTTTTCAGCAGATGTAACGAAAAAAAACCTCAAACCGGGTATAACTTTGGATCCCCAGATTTTCGCAACTTCATTCGACCGAGGGTCCATGCGAAAAATGTTTCTTAATAGTTTTTTCTCTAATATTTTATTTATGTATGATCTAAAGGCTAAAGAGACGGTTTATTTACTTTTAAAACTAAAGTAACTTTTGTTAAGTTTCGGTTTCGTTTCTGTTAAGACAAAAAATAAGAGAAAGTAAATATGGAATATAGAAAAAGACGAATTTTGCTTCTTCCCAGTAAATATTTTTAATCTTATGAAGAATGAGGTCAATGAAACTTAGAGATTCTTTCTTTACAATATTTTTTTTTCATTCGTTCTGGCGACGAGACGAGTAAGACGTTCAACCTGATGGTAAGTGATATGCATGCCCTTATTAATGTGGCGCTGCTTTAGATGGTATACACAGCACTACATTGCACTCGTATCCTTAAGACGTAAAGTATCAAGTCTCATTACCACATTAATTTCACTAGTTTGTAACTAGTGAAATGAATCAAACTGGTTTGTGAACTGCTATAAGAGTTGTGGTGGTACCTACATAGACAGTCTCCGGAAACGGATACTTATAACATGTGTATATTTACTAAAATATATATCTTAGATTTTTATAACCGGATGCTGACAGAAAATATATAACGTCGGTATTATACAGTCATTGCTGTTACCTTTTGAGAATGGACGTAGGTGAAGGACAGTGTAATGCGGTGTTGTATAAACATCCTCATTAATTCGTTATTAGTGGCAGATTGTGCAAACGCAGCGTTGTTTTTTTTATTAAAAAGGGGTACAGTTCTCCTGTTAATGGAAGGAGTGAGGGTAAGTACAAAACTGTGTCGGGAATAACGGGCGTTATCGTAAAGCGACAGGGGCCCGTCGTGTGTAACGTACGAACTCATGCAACCGCCCCGAGCTGAACGATATTTAAATATGTATTGCATTCGGTGTTGATAGTACAGCTCAGTTGTATCCGTGACCTGCACCAGGCGTGAAATTATTACGTAGAGGTTGAGGCTGCACACATTCAAAGAATCATATTTATAGTAACACAAGTGGCCCCTACAAAATTCTGAAAATTTGTGCAGCCACAACTCGGAAATCCGACCACATACTAACAAAATTCCGACGGCTCTGATCTTATCTAAGCGAGGTCTGTCTGTATATCAAATTTCAGCTTCTACAAAATATTAAAAATGTAAGCATTATCTACATAGATTTTTTTATTCTAACCAGCGATGAAACGAGTAAGGCATTTACCTGATGGTAAGTTATACACTTTGCATTAATAACTTGAAGTTGGTTAAGACGATTGATATAGCACCACATTGCATTTGGAACATGAGATTTTAAATTTTGTTACCCTAGTAATTTTACTAGTTACATCACCGTTCAAACCGGAACACAATAATGTTCGTCGGCTGCAATAGGAGCTGGTGTTGTATCTACTTAGATGGTCTGTAGCAACAAAAACCTACCACCAATAATTGCCTTAAATTTCTACATTTTTTGTTTATATACCATAATTTTCTTAATGTAAGGTATATAAATATATAAGTATATTGTTTGTATATGTATATATAAGTAAGTACTTGCATGTATCATAGAATGACTGATTAATTTAGCTTAAAATATATTTTTCAGACTTCACCCACTACAGCATCTTTCACCTCCTAGGTTGACTGGGAGAGAATGCGCATAGGCATTAAGTCCGCCTATTGGACCTTATTTTAAGGTTTTAATTAAAAAAATAAAAATATATTTAAGATTGGATAGTACAGTTCTTTACATTATAAAAATTGGGAGGTGTATATAAATAATGTTCCTTTGGTTTCAACTAGTATGTATACATTAAGAGGTGTGAATATCCTTGCATTTAAATACGTACTGAAATATAAATATAACATAATATAAATATTATGTTTATTAATATATATATATACAAAACATTATATTATGTATGTATATATGTGTGTAACTGAAGACAATAAAATGGTTAAGAAAGCCCGGAATAATGATATCAGGGAAAAACGGAATTAAAAAAAAACGCAGTAATATAGTGATTGGTGAAATAATTTATAATTCACTGTCTCCCATCCCAATACTAGTATTTTTTACTAGCACAGGTTAGGTCGTTACCTCAAACTAAGCCGCGAATGCTCATAATTATTCCACATTCACTACCAGCATTCCCACCTGAAATGTTACTGCATAAGTTTTCACAGAATGAAATTTTCGTTCGTAAATAGTTTGTGTTTTTAAAATGAACTTTTGCTTACTGAAATATTTCGGAAAAGTTTTTAAACCGAATTTTTACGTTACAGCTGTTAACTATTTTCGGCTGCGTAAAATAAAGTTATAAATTATTCCATAGATATAGAAAAGTTGTTAAAAATTGATAAATTAAACAGATTTAAATATACGTTTTTAATAATTCTTTTTGAGTGTAAATGAATATAGTAGTTGTTTGCTATAAATATGTTACGGCTTTTAATCAATTATGATATATTTCCTATTGGCCCTATATTTCTTAAGGTCTTGTTTAATGAGAGAAACAGCCGTTATAATTAATTAAGGAATAAGTTATTCTTAAGAAAGTTTTTCCGTAGAATAAAATATTGACGTTTTAGAAAAAAAAAATTATGAAATTATGTACGTTGGTATAAAAGCTTAATTATATTTAGTTACTTAAAATTAATTAAAAAAAAGGTATTCAGTTTCTATAGAAAACCTGTGGGATATTTAGTTTTATAGTAATTTAGTTTTGATTCGAGGTATATTATTTATAATTAAGTATTATCACCTTGGTTAAATTGATTCTTTCTTTGTTTTTAATGTCGTGTCACTTTAATATATTTTAATATGCATAAACCTTATTTATTATAAGTATATGTTTATTGTTATGTTATGTAATCCGAAGAACTGACCTCTAATGAAATAGAAAGATCGTTAGTGGACACTAAACTTTGACAAGCGCAGCCTGGGATTATCTTTATTCAGCAGTGGATGACAACAGGCTACAATGATGGTAATGATGTATTTGTCTTTGATTCTATCTGGGGTATCGTTAGATATGGTCTTCGATGCTAAATTTTTCTTTTATTTTGTACCGAGTTAAATGGGATTTATACCCACTAGAACCCTTTGGATAGTCATCTTCGGTGCATTGCGTTAGGTCCCACAGCTCAGGAAGAGCTGCTGCTCTTTCCAGCGCATTCGGTATGCTACGACAGAATACGAGACTACCTGATACTTGTCGTCCGCCCCGGACTTACTTAATAGAAAGTGAGAACCCTTTACCTCAAAGCCCGCGAACCCAAAAAGCCCTTTTAATCGTCTTCTATGACAGGCAGAGCTTATCTTGGTCCTGTTCCTCATAACCCGAGACCATACAGTTAATGCTAAATCTATTTATCCTAGTGAAATCATGTTTAATCTTCTCTTGAAGATACTTGCATATGGAAACTGTTAACCTGTTATATTATTTTATTAAGTTTTGTAACAGTTAAAGTAATGTCTTTTAGTCGTTCATTCATTATTAGAACATTTATCTGTAGATTATAGGTATAGTGCGTTGGTAGACAAGATTTAACTTGTCTTAAAATATTATTATGGTGACACCTGGTTTTTTGTGGGTATTGAATTTACGCAAATTTTTTCCTAATTATGTTTTCTTTCGTATAGATTGTAATTTATAATATTTTCCATTTTATCTTTTGTAACAGCCTTTGCGGAGAACAGTCTAAACTTGTTTGTATCATAAAGTTTGGTCCTCTTTCAACATTTGTTTTATTGCTTTAATTACTTGAAAGCGATTAATTTAAACTTTGAATATTTATATTTAAAATTAATTGCTTTTTATCAAAACAATGAGAAGGGAAAAGTTTAAAACAATATTAACGGTAAGCAGATGTTTGCTTTTTTAAACTTGAAGTCAATTTTGAAATTGAACTTGTTCATTGTCTATGTGCTTTGTGGGCAAAGAAAAAGTTTGTGAGTTTGCGGTGTGCTGCCGTTAACTGAATGTGCTAGTAGTTAGGTACCGGTTTAACTATTGTTGGCACATATTTTATTATTTTTATTTTAAATATTTTTAATACTTTCTTTTACAGATTAAACGCTGTTAAACCTTGTGGGTTTGTATTGGTGCTGCACGTCTTGCCGTCACAATTATATTTCATTTACATATATAGATAAATGGTTGCATACTCCTACAAATATCTATTTTAAGAATTAATGCATAAATGTTCTATTAGGAAATATTTCTTTTAAAACCTCCTTACATTCTGTCGGTAATTTATTACAAATTTCAGGTAATAGGTTTAATATCTGTCATTCCCCGTACATGTTGTTAAATCGCTCATTAGCGTTTTTTGGTTAACGTATAACATACTGCAGATCTGTGCTTACAATTAATATAAAATGATATAATTACTATTATTAAAACAAATTGTTCTTCATAAGTTTTTTTATAGTCACCAATTTGTCTTAGGTTCTCATTTTATACTTATCAATCTATTGAAAGAAGAGCCCTCAACTTTTAAATTAGATAATTTTTATGTATTTAAAAATTCCCTTTAATAATACTATGAAGCCTTTTTTAAATACAATGATGCTCGATATAAAATATAACACAGTCACTAAAAACTTTTTACATAAAAGACAGAGTATTATTATTGGTGCTAAAGGAAATCTAAAGCGTTTCTCACAAATTTACAAACTTGCCTTTTCAACAGATGAAAATGAATTTGAATGAGTTGAAGATTGTTTGAGATTTATGTTTTCATAAAGTATAAGTAAGTAAGTAGTACTTTGAAGCGGGTCCCGTGAATATTAAAAAATATCAATTTTAGCCGACCTAATAGAAGAAATTTAAAGATTGGTTGTTTGTTTTAGGTTATTTTGAACATCGCTTTGATTTTTATTAATATTAATAACAAGTAGCTAAGATGGATTATGTAAATTTAGTAAAAAAAAAATTATTTCTTAAGAAAAGTTATATTATTAATTATAGGGAGAGTTTTGAGAAGGAGTGTTTGGAATTGAGTTATAGTTAATGTTCTTTGAACGTAACAATAAATGATTTTTGAGGTTGCATTAATTAATGTAACAACAACAACAACACAATAGAATAAATGAAAACAAACAGAACGAAACTAGCGAAGTAATTGTTTGTGTTTGTATGCAGTAAAGTTTTCCCGGGTTCGTTTTAATTGCTTTCTTCTATTGACGTTACTGGCTCGTTCTTTAATTACAACAGTTACAAGTTACGTGCTAAGGCTGACAATATTTCTATAGAACCAAAGCTTTTTTATTAAACAAGTGATATATTATAATGTATTTGTACTCTGTTAAATATGAAATATATCAATCGTTGTATTTTTATATACATACATACGATATTACTACGAAGTTATGATAAAGTTAAATCGTCGTGGATCTCTTTATGGAAGGCAGTAAATTGGACATGTAATGTCTCATGATGGTAATCTAATTTTGAATGTATATTTAGTAATATTTACGTAGTTTTACTGGTGGTAAGTCTGTGTGGCCGACCGTGTCTAGGCACTACCGCAGCTCCTATTTCTACCGATATATATTATTGTGCAAAAATTACTATCTTCCGGTTTGAAAGGTGCTATAAGCTAGTGAAATTACTGGGGTAATATGACTTAACACTTTATGTCTGAAGGCGATTTACGCACTGTGGTGATGTGTACACTATCTTAACAAGTACGTTGTTATAGGCAAGCGTATCACTTACCATCACAGGAACGCCATGCGCCATCGACTCATCGAATAAAAAAATAATAATTTCTATCGAGTTATTTCCTCTTTAGGGGGCTCCTCTAGGGCCTATTTGGGGATAAGGTACATACGATAGTTACACCTAGATTGTAGATGTTTTATTTTGTATTCCTATTTATTTATTTTTTTCCTTAAGTATGTACTAAATCTTTAAATAAACGGTTTCTTTCTTTAACAAAGAAAAGAGAGAGAATAGTGTTGGTTGCACTAGAATTTCAAACTGCTTAAATTTTTTTGTTTAAAAAAATATTTATAATAATATTAGAGATTCTATAGAGTACTAGAGAGACTGTGTAAGAGTTTCTTTTTCTATCGAAAGACTTTTTCATCATTCAACGTCTTTTAAATTTTTTCTTGAAAATATATCAAATTTCAATAATAAATCCGTTAGGAATCGAAACGTTCACTATATTTAATCCCAATACAAAATCCGTTAAAACGTAAATTTGAGTGTCACGGTATAAAAATCGCATCGGTGCGTACAGTCGAGTTAACTTTTAGGTCAACTGTTTCAAGTAATTCTTTAAAAAAAAGCTTTAGATTACAAGTAAAATAATTTATTTATATAAGTAATACATTTTGTGTCATAAATTATTAAAGACTTTGACTGTTGGTAGGTTTGTTACCGGAGACTGTCTAGGTAGGAAACACAGCAGCTTCTATTGCAGCCGGCAATCATTACTGTACAAACATTACTGTGTTCCGGTTTGAAAGGTATTGTAAGCTAATAAAATTACTGGTGTAAGGATATTTATTTATTATTTTATTAAAAAAATTTATCTGAATCGATTAACGAGGCATAGTCACTATTATTTTCTATGAAAAAATACTACTTAAGTATTATAAAAAAAAAAAAATTGGGTAAGTAGAAACCATTTTTTTAATTTATTGTTTACGAAGATAAAAAATACGGCTTTTTTAAAACGAAGTAATTTTGAAAATTGTATTTTTTGACTTTTCTGGTTTAAAGTTTGCCGACCCCTGATCTTGTCTAATCTTAAAAAGGTTATAGAAATAAATAATTTCATGTATGAAGTACAACTAAGGCATACTTCATGTAAAGTTATTAATAATTGTGCTTATCAATATTTTTCTTGGTAAGACTGATACGGAAGATAATAGTAGGAATAAGGGGTAAGTTAAGACGTTTACACTGCATTAAATCGCACTTAGCTATAATAAGCTATTGTTTTCTGCTTAAAGTTGAGTTGTTGTTTGATATAGCTATAAGTAATCTTATTTTTTATGGTTATAGATACATTATTATGTATCACGAAATACAAAATGGAACTGGATATATATAAGGAATCAGTCTGCTAATATTAACTCTTGGTTGATATTTCTACAACAGACGAACCCTTTTTTTTGTTTACATAGAAAAGGTTTATAAACTCTGTAGTGTTTCTTTTTTAAGTGCTTCTTTCTTCTCTTCATTTAAGATGTGCGTGTCACTGAGACACTTAGCACGACGCACACTAAAGTGTCATCTTTTTTAAATGGTGAAGTGCGAGTCTTAATTAACATTTTTTTTTCCAGGCAAATATAAATTAAAGCCATAAGAAATTTTACAGTGATTATGTAGTTAATTGTCTAAACTAGAATTCCATTAATGTAACAAGCTATTATTAAGTTCCGCGGGTTTCATGTGTATGTATTTAGTTCATATAGTGGAAACAAGATTAAAAAGGACTAAAGATAGTTGTAGATGTACGCTTAATGAAGACTAGTCCATGCAAAATAATATAGTATATCTCTCTTCTTCTTTAGTTTCCCAAAGAACTTTGCGAAATTAATGAAGTGAAGTGGTTTTCACGTTTTTTCTTACACCTTTCATTTGTCGTTAGTTTTAATTCCTTTATCAAATGTTATATTTTTATTATGATTACTTATGTTGTAATGTTTTTTGTATGTATATTAATTGTATCTATTTATCTTGAGTAAGTTCATTGTTTGTGGTCTTTTACTAATACGTACTATCTATCAGTGATAACTTATAATTGGTTGTTGCCTTTATTCAATGTTACAAATTAATGTTTCATGTATTAACCGAAAGTTGTCCTTTTAAAAACAAAATAAAAAAATAGTAATATCTAAAGTTTCTGCATTCGGCGAGCCCATGAGACGAGCGAAGCATTCACTTAATAGTAAGTGATACGCTTACCCATAACAACGAGGTGTTAGTGAAAACGGTACATAGCATCCACATCGCACTCGTCGCATTAAGACATTAGGTGTTAAGTCTCGTTACTCCAGTAACTTCACTAGCATACAACATTCTTCAAACTAAAACACAGTAATGTTTGCACATTACTATTCGGCGGTAGAAATAGGAGCTGCGGTGGTATCTACCTAGACGGTCTCTGATAAAATAGACATACCTAGAGCATCACAACCTCCTCAGTGACCGACAATACGGATTTCGACGAAATCGGTCGACTGGGGACCTCCTAGCGTATGTCACACACCTC
>DWLS01007078.1:0-11045 GCA_018246255.1 Pachliopta kotzebuea | reverse complement strand
ATAAATAATCAAAATAAATTTATATAGTCAGTATCATTATTCAATATATTTGTATAAGAAAATGCTAATTAGGTATAACTTTTCTCAAGGTTGTTAAGATGATGATAGTAATCGTACTTATATTCGCTGTTTGCTGGCTGCCGTTCCACGTTTATTTCATCATCACCTCAAATTATCCCGAAGTGACGAATTATCCTCCTATACAAGAGATTTACTTGGCAATTTACTGGTTGGCTATGAGTAATTCGATGTTGAACCCAATGATACTCTACTGGATGAATTTCAAGTGAGTAATGCAAATATTTATGTGTGTGGTATGTTAATATGAAAATAGAATATTTATTTTATCCATAACAATTTTTACATGGTATTAAATAATATTTTTTTAAGAATTATCTGTGTATTTGTTTCGGTTGGAGTTGTAAGATTTTTCCTAGACATTTCGATTCATTTATTTCTTAAATATGTCTACTCCATTATATTTAATCTGTTATGACAAGAAGAAAATATTTTATTTTTATTAAACAAAATTTTCGACTTTTGGAATGCTTCATAAATATTTTTTTTAATTAAACAATTCTCTATTAGTAAAATAGCTATTAGAAAAGGATTGGTTAATATAACATAATTTCCTTTTAGTTACGTTGAATTTCTTATGTACGAAAAATTACTTGCTTATATTTCGCCACGTGTCACCGCTTGTCACGTTTAGAACCCTTACATCAAAACAAAACCGGATTTCTAATTACTATTTATTGTATCTTACGATTGCTGTACCACTGTGATATTGGTTTTATAAAAAATTCACCTATTAAAAAGCAATTGAAGAATTATTAAATTAAATTTTAATAAATCTTGATTGTCGTGTTTATTTCCTAATTTAAACTGCCGTTTGCTGTATAGGTTTCGGAGAGGATTTAAACAATTCATGAGGTGCTGTTGCGCGTTTGGAGATCATGACGCTCGTAGGCGGGGCATGTATGAACTACAACATTTGGACAGGGCACTGCACTCCCATTCACCCACCCAGAAAAATGGCACAAGTAAGTATTTTTTTTCCCAATAAACATACGAGGTGAACAGGACCTTCGCCTGATTTTCAGTAACACGCCGATCTATAACAATGTGGCGCTAGTTATTATAGCTACAACGCCGCTCAAACACAGTACTGAAAAAAAAATTTCTTGTACCCAATCAATGAGACACATTTTTTTTAGCTCCTGTTATGATATTTTCCTCTTTAGGTTTATTGAAAGTATCAAGCAAAACTACAAAATTTGACAAAAATCCCGCTGGACCACAAAATTCCAAACGATAACCCATTAAAAACGCTTTCCAGATATTGGTAATTGGAACACATTATGTTTATACTTGTATTCGATGTGAAGTAGTTAGATTTCGCTTATCGTTTTAACAGCCATTTTGTTTATAATTTTTTATAACCAAGCATCGGTTTGATCTGTTATATTATGCCTGTATTTGTAATAACCTGAGTCTCAAACCATCTAAAAGGTTGGAAAGAAAGAAATCTCTAATCCGTTTTTAATTTTTCAGGTACTGTTTCAGTTTCATTACAGAGCATTGACAATTCTCCGAAATAATGAACCCATAATAGTAGAAAGAAAAAAGATTTTTTACACCTTGATAATTTCTTAAACATTTACTATTATTTTATTACCAGCAATGAAGCCGAAAAGGAAGAAATGTGATAGTCCAAATTTATATGTTGGCCCATGGACCACAACATTCTGTATTTGTAACATAGGGGCCGCAGCATGCGGTTACCACCATCTAAACTCTTCAAAGGTGGCCTCAAGTCGAAACAGAAACATTAAGATTAAATAATATTTATTCCACACAAAAATTTATTTTATTTACATGTACAAGTTACTTCCTAGTTCGAAGAATTTATCGGTAAACTATTTCAACAATTCGGGCCAAAATATTTTTACTTTTATCAAATTTTTCCCCAGGCGGGAGCACATAAACGTTTGTTGTGAATCCCTTAGGATAGAATTACGGTACTACCGGCTCAACTTTGACAGCGCGGTTATCATGAAATATGCGTATTTCCCCAGTTCTATTTAAAAAATCACGAGCATGAATAAATATTGAAACACGTACAACAAAAATTGTTTTTCTAAAATTTTCAACAAAGTCTGGTTTTGTTTTATTGTCTATCTGCGCAAAAGTTGTATTTATGAGAAATACTTTAGGTTTCTTTTGTAGAATATCAAGTAGTAGACAGTAATAATAAAATGGTAACATAATCTAAGTGAATCTCATAAAATTCCTAATTCCTTAACTTTGTTAACATACATTTTAATACAAGGATTCCAATTATCATGATTATTGGACTAAAAACATGTACTATTAGCATCTGTCTTACATAACCATAGCTAAACCCTTTAGAAGTATTGGATTGAAAGCTTTCCAAGGTCGTAAGTTTGTGATACTCCTGATCATTTCTTCTATCATACAATAAAAAATGAAAAACTTTGCAAGTTGGTTAAATCTATCAATTTGGACGAGACCCAAAGCAACGGCTTGGAACATAGCCAGATAGCTCCTGTACTGAATAACAGTACGAATTGCGTTTAAATTTGGTGAGCAGTGTTGTGACAAGATAACATGGAGACGAATTACTAGCTACCACTTGGCTTGCCTGGTCTGACTAACAAACCAAATAGATCCACTGGTTCTATTTGCCACTTCAGTAAAAAGTCTGGACCTTTATTTGTACTTGTGACGAAAACTTTAAGTTAGATAATAAGAAATTCTTTACATTTTAAGTAGATAGTTATTAAGATCGATCGACTTGTAAAGTATCCATCAAATTATTTCAGATTTATGCACGTTATTAATTAAAGAGTATTCGAAATGGAATTACACAAGGGTTTTATAAGGGACATTGTGAAAAAACCTAAATCAAAAAATTCCTAATATATCAAATAAATAATGGATTTCATATTACCAAACTAACATTTTAAAATTATGTTCTGCTTTTAGTGCAAAAGAAAAAACAAAATAAGTGTAGAAATTCTTAACAATAAGTTAGGAGTAACAAAACACGTACATTTCTTCTTAAAGTTCAACATCAAAGAACAAGTAGAAAATGACATGTTGTCAAATTAATTAGAATATCTCGTTTAGGAAAGCAATTTGTTGTGACTTTGGTTACACGTTTTCGCAAGTGTTGTTTGTTGTTTGTTATTGCGTAAGGGCATTAATAACTTATGTTTAATTGTTTTCGGAATAGTCTTGTAAATAATAGTCGTAGAAAACAGGTGAGGTCCTCTGGAATAATTGAAATAAACTTTTTAATCCACTAACACGGCATCAATGTCATATAATTACAATGAGGTCACAGATGATAAATCAAGCTACCAAAATAATTCGACACATTGACAGTTGGAACATAAAAATTCTGATATATCAGTCTTATTACTACAGCTTAGTAATTCAATTGAATATTTATATGAAATAAATAAATTATAATAATTTCTGTATTACATACATCTTTTAACAGCTGTTCGATTGTATGTCGAATAGATTACACTTAAAGGAAACTCATCTACAATTTTTTTTAAATAATATCTTATGTTATATAATAGCAAATTAAAAATGCCATAAAGTTTTTTACTTTTCTATAAAATGCTTTCGGTAAAGCTGCTAAATTTTCGGATACAATGTTAAAATATTTTGATAGCGTTTGAGCCCCTTTTTCTTGTTCAAAGAAACTAACATTTTAAAATTGGTGTAGAAAGCAAACATATCGAAGCTCGTGTAATGAAATTTTATTGAAAATACCGTTCGTGAAAATTTAAGTTTGTTTTATATTGCACAAATTATCGTTACACGAAACGGAAGATAAATTATTTTTCATCTAATATACATATTTATCTTGTATTTAATGGTAACGAGCACAAGGATGAAGTGTTTATCACCCTGGCTAGTATAACTTTGTTATAACAACGTCAAAGCAATATAAAAGGTTTGAAATTAAGTTTTTCTTTAATTTTAAAAGGCTTATGTCATAAATATTTTTATTAAATGACAGACGGTGTATCGATTTTAAATCTGAAATTATTGTTTTCATTGCATTTTAGTGGTGTAAGCTACCTGTTAAAATGTTAATGAGTTATACTGTTATTATTCTCTTATACAATACTTTCTCATCTTTCTCCTCGGAATTTAGTGAAACTATATACATATACACGTGGATTCGGAATTCACAAGCCCTAATTGCGATGAATTTATTAATGTCGCCAAAAATAGACTGCAGAAACATCAATCTGATAATAAAAACGATGGTACATATCTAGACGGTCACCTACAACGTGACCGTCCCCTACTAACCTTCTAAACACCAATAAACTTTCTTTTACAAGTAATATATACAGAATTTTATAACCACGTTGCGTGTGTGTTATACAGTATGTCACAAATGTTGATGGCGGTCTAACCCTGCAAAGTTTGTTTAACACAACTGAAGCGAAACAATTTAAATTAATTTCTGTTACACTGTATGTTTAATAATCGCAGACTAATCTGTTGGTGATTTGTTTGAATATCACATCTACAGTGTTTTACATCGATATCATACCGATTAACATACTTCGCGCATTAATCGCTCATCTATTTCTTCGAGTGTAAAAAAAACCTGCTAAAAAAACATCTAAATATTTGTACATTTACGTTGTTATTTTTTATAATACTAAGTGATTACTTCAAGTCTCGTTAAGAAGCCGAATTCCTATAGAGAACAGAAAAGCTATTACAATCAGTAACTCCTATAGTTCAACTATTACTAATATACAACTAGTTTCTCATTAAACCTTTTTCCACCGTGACAAAATTTGTTTAAATAATTATACTATGAAAATATGTACAACAAAGAACATTTCAAAGAGCAGAGTCGCTAAAGATGTAGTTTCCTATATTATAATGTAAATGGCTATTTAAATTACTATGTTATTAAAAAAAAAACTTTGTGAATAGATCAGTTAAAAATACGATCCTCATACAATCACTTTCTTTTAGTAGATAGCGCGATCTAAAATGTATAAGTATGTAAATATTAAAAATCATTTTATATACCAATACTATTTAATAAAGATATGTTTGGGAGTACAATATGTCTGCATATGACGGAGCATAGTAAATAAATCCCGATCGCGTATTTAAACATTCAAATAGATCAAAATTCCATGAAAACCAGTTAGCGACAGAACAATTGTTAGTGACATGTTTGTTTAATGACTAGAAGTGAACCTTTATTCGTTTGTCCATAACTAAAAGTTAAACACTATGTTTTCTTATATTCATCGTATGAGCATCCAAACTAATTCACAAAATTATTTTAATTCATTAAAACAAATCACAATCATTCTATCTTTTTCTCTTCATATATTTAAAAATATATCGTTTAGTCTTCATTGCTTTTTAGTCTATATTCAACTAAATACATTTTAATACCTTTTATACCGGTATATTTGTAAAGAGACAGTCTATTAGAAATAAAATACCTATTGTTACAAAATAAGGTAATTTTTAACTAGCACTACGTTAGTACAATACCTTATGCTGTTGGTTGCCATTATTAATGATTTTTTGCTATTAGATATGGATTCTTTTTTGGATGAAGACCTGCACCATCTTCAACCACCCATTAATAGAAGTACTGTCGGTTTCATAGCGAGTACAATTTTGAAGGACGTTAGGCTTTTTGAAACCTTCCTTTTCTGACGCGGTGGAAATTTTCGTATGGAACCCTTCTTCTAGAGGGAGTTCATAATTATAGGGTGGCTGAACTTACCTTAGTCATATTCTTGATAGCCCGAGAATACAGGGCTATCAAACCCACCTGCCGAGTTACCGTTCTCATATTGCAAGTCTGCCCCTGTAACTTTGCAGTTTATCAACATATGAAAACCAGAGGCCTCATTTTTTGACGACATGCTGTCTTCTAAATGCCTAAACGTTATTTGTAAGTTAAATATAGAGTATTTGATTTTATCCAGATTTGAAGAGGTGAACCAATTTTCTTCGCATTGGTTGGTAATGATGTTTATTTGTGCGTTTATTGCCACCGAAACGGAATGAGGCGTCATAAGGACGAGAAGCAATTGGTAAACGTAATAATCAAAATATTTGTATGTAGCTTTTTCATCTTTCTTAAAACGAAATGAAAATAACGGTACGTTTTTTTTTATAAAATTATGATGTTAGTACACGAAAAGTGAATATAGCAGAGCGGCGTGTGAGAAAGTTGCTAGCACTAAAACCACAAATTCGTTTTCCTTCTGAAGAGAACAGTCTAGTGCAGAGGATGTATATCCAACATAACTTTTCCTTACCCTTATCAGAGTTGGTTACTAAAAACCCCGAAGGAAGTAAAACACAATTTATTTCTAAAATAAAAAAATGGATATTTACAGTGAGAATTTTATATACAACAAACAGAATGGATAAGCTGGACATTTATCTGATGTTACGTATACCTATAATGAAAGACGACAATTGAGAAGTTTAAGCAAAACTATATTACAGTAATTTCTATAAGAAATAAAATATTAAGTCTTGTTAATACCTTTAACGCTCTTCCAGCTGGCACACAGTAATATTTGTATAGTTGTTTAGCGGCAGTTGTGGTAGTAATAACCTTCGTCCTCATAATACGCCATGCCCAAAACAACGTTATTTGGGCGTTTTCGCATTTATTGTAAATATTATCTTCATTACCTAAAAATTTATACCGTAATTTTATATATAAATAATTAATACTCATCTTTTTCGCGATAAACATCAGTTTATAAAATTTAGTCAGTTCATAAAGTACTCTTTGTTCAAAATGTAATATAATGAATCTGAAATGATCTCTAAGTAAAATTTGTTCTGACTTGCCATTGTCGTAGATTTAATTAATCATGATCTCTAAAATCATAATCATGGAAGAACTTTTGATTAAACTATTTATTTTAATAGTATTACCAAATTAAACTTCGATTAATTGTTAGTAATGGAGGAATATTTAACAAATCTTGACTCGTCAATCACGAAGTTTCGCCTGTTCTCTTTGTTCTGTTTGTAAATTTATCTTTAAGTAATAATAATTAATAAAAGAGTCCGAGTGAATATTTATTTTTTATTTAACTTCATTGATACCCCTTAAGTCCGCCTATTGGTCGTCACCTTATTCACCTATTGTGACATTACAATTCAGTAGGCGGACTTAATGCCTAGGTTCATTTCCTATCAGTCAACCTAGGAGGTGGTAGATGAAGTAAGAAAGTTAGATTTAAAACAAAAAATTAGTGGTAAGTACCTAAACTTACTTATATATGCATATTCATACATTACCATATATAAATGCGAATGAACATAAAAAAGAAAATTAAGGAAATGATAGTTGTAATACTTTTATATATAATAATATAAAGTCAAAGTACCTAACTTTTAATTGTCTTGTAACTTTAGATTGTTACATACTTTGTTTATTATTCTTCATCTTTTCTGAATGTGACAGAGATAGTTTTCAATGTATTTAATTCAATTCGGATTTTACCACTCATTGTTCCTCCAAACTTTTTATTATCAGAATGTTGCCAGTGAAGAAAATTTACAATTTATCCAAATCAGGACAGTAGTTTCGGTAATTATTTGGAATAGACAGATAAAAAATTTTGTACGTTTATACTATTAAAAATAAAATAAATGAACAAAACATAATTGATGTTAAAAACAAGCACTAATTTTTTTTCAGATAAACTGCATTCTTATCAAAGAAAGTAAATAAAAATATTTAGAACACTGTACTTAATAAAAATTGTTTCTTTACGATCGAGAATATTTTTTAAATTTAGCTTCAAGGGTGATTATCATTTTGTGTCCTGGGCTCAGCTTTTTTAAAACATTGAATATTATATAAATAAATTTAAAGAATTCAGTATTAAACCTCTAAGCAATACGTATCGTGTCAGCTCCATCGACAGCTTTATAAATGATGTCACGTAAGGGTTGCAGAGCTGGGAAGATAAATGGGTTAACTTTACTTAAATCACTTTTTGTTTTATTTTATCTATCTGCACAGGTGGCTTATCACTTACTTACTTTTTATACTTGCAACATATTATTAATGTTTATACCGGGACGTCATATTGAGTAGTTCCACTCTTACATTATAATACTGCCGCCTTAATTGCATTGCTGCATTCCAATTGTCAACTTAACTATTCATGTTTATTGACACTTAACAACATGTGAAACACCATCAGATAGGAATAATAAATTCCACGGAGAGAGAGAGAGAGAGAGAAAGAACAACATGTGAAACATGCCAAATGTTAGCCGGTTATAGATAAGAAATAATTGAAGCGATTATATAAGTAAATGAAACTTTCCTAGTTCTGTTTCACAAAGAGAAGTTTATTAGTTAACTTTCTACTGTGATATGAATTTATTGTATTACGTTGGTTTTATTAAAAATATACAGAAAATTTGTTGATTAATTTATTCTAAACATATTATTTAGTGTAAGGTGTACTTGTAAGAATAACATTTATTTCGTATCAGTAGCTTTATATGTTGATTGTTGTTACTCTATCATCGTCATTACAACGATTAAAGTCGACGTAGGTCTCTTGTATTGTATTTCACAATACATATCCTCGCATTAAGTTCAGTGGCTCCAAAATTTAAACGTTTGTGTTGTGGATAGATGTATTTGGTATATTATTGTAGTATATCAGTAGAGTATATCATTTATTATTGTAGTATATCAGTTGTTGTACATAACAGTTTGTGCACGTTTTCTTTTTTACAGAGAAAGTAGACAAACATGCGTACACGTGATGGTAAGTGACTACTGATACCTATAGATAGTAGCAAGACCTACAGGATATTGAATGCGTTACCAACCTTTAAAAAGAATATGCTACGCTGTTTTCTTGAAGGTTCTTATGTTGTATTGGTTCGAAAATACCGCTGACGACAACTGATTCCACAAAGTAGTCGCGCGTGGTAAACAGTTGCGCATAAAACGCATAATGTTTAGCAAAAACGATGTACAAATCTGCTATTAGTAATAATCCGAGTAGGAGAAAATAAAATACACATGTACAACTCTTTTTTAATTTAATGGATCATTTAATTTTCGTCACTAAAAGTCATTTCGCAGGTGACATTTACAGTCATTTCGCAGAACATTTTCAGTTTTATTCGCGCACCGGAAACCGTGAAACGAGTATCTATTTACTATTACTCCTCAATTATTGTTAATTCTCTTTTGTAAATCTCTCTTGTTGCAATTTGGATAGGCATTAAATTATTATTTTAATCTTTTAAAAACTTCTATACATATTAAAACAAAGTATTAACTACGGACGATAACAAAAATATTTAAACAGTAAAACTAAAAAATATCTGGTAATTACTTAATCAGTACATTTTTTTTTCTAATAACGCTCTTGATCATATTTAGAATATACTCAAAGTCGATCCAAATATTTAAAAGATATCCTGCATAGATTATAAATAAACTCTTGTGTGGGAGACGGATTAGAATATTCCTGCCCTTTTATCTTCCTGTTCTTTACCTTTGGCGTGTGGTAAAACGCAGATTAAAAAGGTTGTTACCCTATCCTAAATAAACGGCAGTAGCACACATTATGACTGTTACCAGAATATGATACTCGCAATCCGGACCATGGGCGAGTAAAGCAACTCTCTTTTAGGTAAGTCTTACTTAAACGTTGGACCTCTATTGGATGAAATAAATAACGTATAAATACAACTACACAAATATAGGTGTTACATTATACTTTTCTTTTTGTCAGCTTTTTAAATGTTTTCTTACCAACTGTCTCCTGCTGCTGGCGTACCCTCTATATCTAGGCGGATACTGTGAAAATTCATCTCGACTCAGTGGAGAGGCTGGCTAAGGTCTTATTGGTGATTAGGAACTTGTCTTAGCTGGACTGGACAGTCTTGAACACAGGCGCCGAGTGCCTTGTACCGCAGTGTTCTTCAGGATACATTTCGAGGAGTATTCGCTATAATTACATGACACAATTTTTTCTCTTCTATCACCGGACTTCAAGGTGAACGAGAAATCGCCATCCTTATGTTGTAAACATCCCCAGTTTACGAACAAAAAGATTTAGCACCTCGTTTTAATAAGAACAGCTAAGGAATGGAACAAGTTCCCAGCATCAGTGTTACCTTCTAATTACTATGTGTGCGTCTTCAGAAAAGAGTGAATATGCATTAACTAGGCTAATGCATTTACCACCATAAACCACATCGACGCCTAACTCCAGGTTGGATCGTGATCACGGGTTAATCTTTATGGTTTAAAAATATATATGGTTTAAAGTGGTTTAAAAAAAATATAGATACTTTAGCTCCCTTTTTTCATAAATGAATACTGCCCAATTAAATTTCTCACAAATGGGACTCGGGACCTTTTTTGATAAGGAGAGAGCCAAAGCAATTATATCCAAAATGCTATCCACGAAATTGATGTTATTGAAACATTTCTCATAGTAATTTCTAGTAGTTTTCTTCATCGGTTGTCCCTTCACATACTTATATTCGTTTTCTTTATGAGATTAAAATAAATATGTAAAATCAATCATACCGTAAAACAAAATGGCGTCAGAGTTGCGTAGATATCAGCTCCTGAGCCGTCATCCGCCGACTGAACGTCAGATAAATGAACCGTATATCACTTGACGTGTGCTTATTAAAGCACACTTCATTAAATACACTCCTCAAGTCGAAGTTATATATTATCACGAAGTTCTTAAGTTGAGCTTATCATAAATTCAAATGTTATTTATGTTTAAACGAATTAAATCTAAATGCCGTTTTGATAATTTGATTTCTGTACTTCTCCTCCACTAACATTATATCTTCTCAAATTATAGTCAATAAGATCAAGTTGGTGCCATAAATAAATAAAATTTTTAAAGCATAAGAGAATTAATTTATTTCTCTGCGTAAATTGATCTGTTAGATTTAAGTTAGTTTATTATTTAAAAAAC
>DWLS01007077.1:0-11045 GCA_018246255.1 Pachliopta kotzebuea | reverse complement strand
ATCGACCACATCTTCACTTACCACCAGGTGGGATCGTGGTCAAGCATTAACCTATACATACGTAAAAAAAAAAAATGATACAAGTCTGTCCACATTGTTATGGTCGCTAGTTGGATGATATATACTGAACTGATATGGGTATAGGCAAAAGTAAATGATTTCGATATAAAAATGATTTATACAATTACTTCAAACGTTTGTTATTAAACTAGTAGTTGCCCGTTGCATTCGCGACTAAAAATCTAATAAATAATACAAAATTAATAAGTTCAAAAGATTGTTACCATAGATATACATCATATGCCAACCATTAAGTTTGCATAGCGACATCTCATTTTGCACGAACGCACGCCGAGAAAGAGAACATATTAGTAGGATTCAACATTAGCTATCCTCTAAGAAGTGACAAAAAATTTAAAGAGGCGAAAAGGACATTTGTCTTATTTTAAGATTGCTCACAATTATTTAATAATGCTGTCATACTTGGTATTAATTGTAAAAATAGATTAATTTTCTTACGTAATTTTTTTAAGTGATTTTAAAAATTATATGTTTTTATTAACATCTTTTTTCATATACAAAGGCAAGGAGACGAGCAAGATGTTACTATCTGATGGTAAGTGTAAGTATCTGTGTCTGATGTAAGTAAATTTTCCATAAAAAAGTGAAACTAGTGAAGATGGTATATTCTACACATATTGAACTCGTTGTTTGGAGACATAAATGTCAAATTTCGTTACCCCAGTAATTTTAAAAGTTACAATACCCTACCAATCAACACTAGTGTTTAGTAATAGAAATAGGAGCTGCGGTGCTGAACCAGTTGTTGCCAGAGAACGGTACTCCGGCTACAAAAACCTGTCACTAGTTTTACAAAATATTAAAACTTATTAATATATAAATTATTATAACTATCTAATGATATGCTATAGTCTACGTTCTCTAACAATTCCCTTTCACATAAAATAGATAAAAATATGAAAATAGTTGAATCCTTTGTAAGTTTTAAGCTTTGCGGGTCGGTAAGCAATTCCTTTTTTTTGCTGGGAATCGCTCCGGTATTTGTTAGCTTGTTAACAGTGGAGTATACCATTGGTCCCCACTCGAGCCACCACTTGACTTCAAGAGATGTCATTACCAATGCTTACAAAAAACTTCGGTTATAGAATTCTATACAAATCGTGTTCGGTGTGCCGCGGACCGTAAACATGTCCACTCTATTGTAAACAAAATGCAGTAGAGAAAGGTTTTTATTAAAGTTATAACTTCGAGCGACAATCGAAACTATCGCAACATTCAAAATAATATAGTAAACTTATGGTTTTTGATATTCAAATAAATCAGTAACATATAAGCACAGTTTTTGGTTATTCTGTATTTTCGGAGAACATCTAGTTAGATATAAATTTGAAGACCAGTAATTATTTAAATTACTGGGCTGACAAAACATTACAAACGTCTCCAAGCGATGAGCAAAGTGTTGCAGTAAAACATCCTAACCAACACGACTTTATTATTGACAATCTTACTATTAAGTAAGAGTCCGGATCTCGTCGCTTCATTGCAGAAGAAAATATTTACGGTTTCGGTAACTTTACCGTTGACGTTAATGTTATACAAATAAATATACCGTTACGATACTAATGTAAAATAAATACATCATCGTCAATACAGCGGTAACCTTGCGAATTGCAAAAGTAAAATAGAAAGGACAAAATTATTTTATATCTATATACGTGCACTCCTGTCTGCTACAATTGCCAAGGCTAGGTAAAAGGCAATTGCAATATCGACTATACAAAGGTGCTACCGCCTGAAATAAGTAAGACTGAAATAAATATAATAGAGTAGATTAATCAATTTAGCGCTAGTGAGCTCCTTTTTCATCGTCGCCCATCAAGTGAATTGAGGGAAAGGTCACAATGAGGTCTGTAGCTAGGCATTAGGAAATTAGTAACGGTGACTGATTGACATATTAGTTACGGATGATATAGGAGTAATTGAGGTCAAAAGAAGAAATTGATTCTATCACACAATTATTCTACGGGAAAAGAAATTTACACAATTCCTTAAGCACAGAAGTATAAAATCTGTAAATATGTTTTTTTAATTTACGCATTCCAAGTCGTGAAGCTCAGTTTGGAAGACTACCGTACACGTTACACGTTTCGAAGATGAGCTGGTTCAATCCTTACTGAGCTTGAACTTCTGGTAAAAGAGGATATCGTAAATACTGTGCCAACAATATTATATATACTTTATTTATATAATGAAGCTATCTTTAATAAATTATACGTCTCTTCATAACATCGGTAGTGTTGCTATTAATGATGACACATTCGCTCACTGCTTAGATAAAATTTTAAAGCTAATATTACAATGAAATTAAATATACTGTGTATATTCAAAGCAAATTCGGCAGCAGTGAAACACAAAATACGAGTACACCCCGCAGCGCAGGTAAACGACACGCGACGTTGAATTTGTATTGCCGCCAACTGAGATGTCAAACAACTTACGCTCATGAGTGAACGGAAACAAACACTCCTGGAGCACTTTAAACCTTTTTGTAAGTAAATAAAACGTCAGAGTCAGCTACGTTGGTTTTGTTATAGAATTCAATTTGGGCAGGTAAGATTTTACAATTTACCTAGGTAGTTGAATATGGTGAGTCTTATCATTATCTTGTTTGTAAAAGCGGAAAGTCAATTTCGCAAATAATCAAGTATTCCTCATATTAAATATTATTTTCAAAATATTGTAGAAAAAGATATTTTACAATTATTCTCTTAACAATTGAAAGATAAACCAGAACAAGTGATTTGACGTAATTTTGCCAATATACTAAAGTCATAGACTTCTTTGTATAACATAATTACTTTTTATTTTGTTTAACATAATGTACACTGGTTTAAAACTTTGTAGCCAAAGTTATGCCTTTATTTCTTATTTTATTATTGTTCTTATAAACCTGCCAGTCCACGCAGAGGCAGTCTTTGTTGAATTATTTCCCTAATAGTCAAGATATTTATAATTTTTGTGCTTCAGCGTAGTAAAACGAAAATCGATTTTAAAAAATCAATAACTTTTATAAAGACATAAATAACTAATGTCACTCCGATTTTTATAATAATTTATGAATGTTTGAATTGTATACATTTAGCGTCATATATTCACGTTGAGGTGAAACTCAGTACGATTTCTATATCGGAAGACAGTATAACAAATGGTGTTACGGCAACAATAAAATTCGTCGTTGCAACTAAACGCTCTCTCTGGCACTGGCCCCGAACAACGGCCAAAAGATGATTTATGAATCTGGGCAGCGATAATTGATTGGCAATTGTCCCCGGCCTGCGAGCCAGCTGAATATACCGACAGGCCTACATCTAAAATATCTATATATTCAATACTACAATAAATTAACTTCTAAAACTGAATATAGAAATGATATATAAATAACTTTATCTGAAAACCTTGTTTGATGTATTTTATCTAATCTTATTCTCCTTACGTTTATAGATCAACTATTTCGAAGACTATCTGGTCAGAGACCATAGCACAACCATTCATCTTATCAAATAGTAAGCAGTAAATACGGAGCCTTGTAGCAGTTTTGGTTATAAAATATGGTGATAGAAGCAATGTAAAAGAGAGTAAATTATCGTTACTAACACTTTCTTTGTAATCGGCGGGCACAAGAAGCAAAGCACCGTGTTAACGTCTTGATCGGTACATCCTTACGTTGAATAAATAAATACAAAAATTACTACATATTGTTTGGTAGTTATAATTTATCGCTTTAATAAAAGTACAGACACGAGATTATAGACAAAGCATATCACTCAATCATAGAGTTACGAATTCCGTGTTGCTAATTTTTACTGAATCGAAAAAGAATAGCATTATCGGGTAGACAAGATTATCAAATATAGTTGTAATTAAAACGAAAATATTAAATAGTTACAGCTGTTGCATTATGAAACATTGTATCATAAATTCTTAAATTAACCTGTGAGATACACCGTGTGTGTTGTATATATAACCTTTTATGATATAAAAATGATTGTCTCTAAGTACTCCGAGCATCCTTCCTACCCAGACGTGTCGTGAGTTAGGAGCGACAGCAACGATGATTTATAAGGGAGCCAGGAAATTGATTGGTTCGGCCCTACTCCCCGAAACATGTCCACGGAAACAAAGGAACACGGGCACGGAGTAGTTGAAGGAAAACAGTTTTATTAAACTGACATGATTTAATAACGGGATCATTAATTATTCAGGGGTATCATAATTAATTGTTTAAAATAACTATACAATGAACAGAACGCCTGATAATACACCGTTAATAAATGTGGACGATAAAACAATCTTATAAGTAAAATTGCTAGAAGTGAGGCATTGAAGTAACACCTCACAAAGTAGATCGATGATCTGGCCAAGGTCGAGGAAAGCCCCTGGATTGCGAGCAACGCAGGACCGTATGATATGTAGATCTTTTTGCGTGGCCTATGTCTGCAGTGGACGTCTATCGGCTGATGATGAGACCAAATTTTTGTTGTGTAATTGTGTTGTAATAACAATTTTAGAATACATCAGTGACTAACGCATAACAGCTAATTCACAAATTATAAACCATCAATGATGTTAAGTTTGATGAAACGAAGTTCAACAACACTATTTGTGAACACCAAAACAGCCATGTCGTTATGTGGAAAGATTAATAACATAAGGATGATGATTGCTCGTCATGCGGGTTCAAGAAAAGTTTACTATTTATACCTAACTCCACCGCATGAAACCCTGAATCAAACAATAGATGTCCATGCCACAAGGCTGATCCCCAACAAAGTAAAATGTCCAGGATTGTAGATTGTTTGCCTATATTTATAAAATATACCGATTCTGCTACATTTATATTGTAACCAGGAAAAATATTATTTATAATTGAAAGCACTCAATAAATACTTCTTAGCAATCTTTCTTTAAGAAATTCACGCCTAGATTATGAATTTCAATTAAATTATGTTTGGAATAATAACTCATTCCTCAATTTGCTATCATCATATATTTAGTCTTGCGTCGCAAACAATGAGAATAGATTCTCCATCTTAATCTAAGCATTCAGCACAGGCCGCAGCGACATTGTATGATGTATGACTATGACAGGAGGTAATTGATTGAAGATATTTATGTACATTGTCCTTCAGCTACCGCATATACTTTATGTATTCAAATAATGTCATAATGGTTACATAAATGAGAACTTATTATCCTTATAAAGAATAGCATTATTATTTTGTTAGTCATCATACATCTGCCACTAGTTCTTGTTAATCATAATGGATAGTTCACATAGAGATTTTTTCCCTTTCAAGGTTGACAAAACATTTTTTATTTAGTATCTTTTTAACCTATAAAAATCATCAATTTAGACAAAAAAGCTAAATTTCTAAAAGTAGACCCGTCCATGTAGACATATCTCTTAACAAAACAGATACAAAATATTTTATAAATCCGTTCAGTAACATCGCAGAATGCGAAGCCATAAATATTTCCTGAACCAGTTTGTTGTTTCAAAACTCTTGGCGTCGAGTGCTGCAGGAACACTGTAGGATGGTTATTTTTTTTAATCGCGTCTTGTTTTTTGTAAGGCTCGTTAAGACAGTCTAACACCGAGAGCGATGGTCCACAAGCATGACAAAAAGACAATCGACGCTTAACGCTCGCTCGTTATGGAATGAGGGGTCACAAAAACTTAACGATCAGCCAGAACGATTTCCGACTGGTAGTGTATATTTAAAAATGAAAAGTGCAGTTTCAACTTGCCATACAAATTTTTCTCTTCATTGTCATAACACAGTCTAGAGCAAGCTACAAATTTCTGCGTGGTGCTGCTGTACATTGAACTGACAAAAGTAGATAAAGAGATCAAAGTGTCTTTCAACCGTTTCTTATACGTTACTCTATTACTTCCTGGTCAGCTTGTACAACAACACTATCGATATTAACCACTAGTCTACAATATCCAGAATCTCTTTTAATTTTATCTCAAAGTAGATTTGTTTTAAGTAATGATTTTCTGTGTCCAGGTATAAACTATTTGATTTATTCCGCTTCAGCTAAAATAACATTTGCAGGAGACGTGTGCACTAACCGCATCGATCGGCAGGTCACGACCTTCACCAGATTGTTGATCCATGTTGGGTAGTCTTCTAGAACCACGTCTACCAGGACGATGACGCTTCTCGATTATGTTTACCTTGCCCTATCGATCGTCAGTTTTATAACTAATATGTCCATTGCAATATTTCATGATAATCATTGAGGTAGGCCAAGCCATGCCCATCAATGGTCGTCTACTGCTGCTGGTGACAAAGATGGTGATTTATAAAAAAATATTTTTTCTCAAGTAATTATAGATGAATATTCCCACTGTACGAATTATATCAACAGAGTACAATCAATTTATACAAGGTAAATTAATTTCCATGATGTGTTGCAACATCAAATTCCTGGAATTTCATTCAACTTGCGCTGAGTTTTTCACTTTAACAAAGTTTGAAGAAGCCGTGAATTATGCAAGTTTTTATTATTGAATGCTCGTGAAACACAATCGCGGGAACCACTTCAAAATGGATCGTGTTACTTTTTATAGAACCCTTTGAATTCTGGTAAGAAATTCACCTATTCCTGTATTTAATACCTGTCAGCAAAGAGCGACATAAATTATTCATTATAATCCTTCATGCTAAATACTTTTTTAATGAAATTATAATTATTGTATTCTGAAATATTATTATGTATAAAACTGGTTGATAGGACAAAACTTCACTACTGTGACGAATACCACATGAAAAAAAAAACCCTCAATCCCGCCTGACATATGAATATCAAAATGAATAAATGCCTGGCGTAAAACATTTATATTTCTTGAACAAATTGATGTAGCCATTAATTTAATTCATGCCACGAGTCTCCCTGCTCAACCATGATATAATGCTTTCATATCTATTCTAAATCATTGTCAGTCTGCATTTCTGTCCCTTATAGTTAAGTGTTCATGTTGGAGTAAAAGGGATGGAAGAGTTTGTGCTCCGCGTTGATAAGAGACGGCAATTAAAGGGAACGTTGAATGACCTCGTTCTTCGGTTCGGTGAACTTCGGGCATCTACGCGGACCCGGGACCTTATCTATCAATCTTATGTGCGCAAGCGCAACCTTTGCTTGCGTTGCCTTTTTTTTAAACAACGGAATGTTGCAACCTGATAAATATAATATGATATGAAACGAAGCAGACAAACATGTTTAGTAACTTATTTCAGGTAACAAAAGATAAAAGATGTCAGTTGAATGAAACAGAATCGTTTCTTTCAGTAAAAGAATAGATGATAATGTTTAAATTAAAGTACAATAAATAATCAACACAAAAAGATATATATCCGTAAACGTAATACATCCACAATAACAATCATGCCTACATCTATTACAAAATAAATGTACACATACATACAAATACACTTTTGTATATTCCTTTGTATTTTCGATTGTTTATATTAGAATAGAACAGGGGAAGGAAGGAATTAAAAAACATATTGTTATACATACTTCCCTACCCACAAAATAGTGCAAATAGTAAGCTATGTAAAGTAATAGTTTAAAAAAAGTAAGGAATAAAGAGATAGTAAGATTTCCTGTCAAACTTTGCAGAGGAAAGAAAATTAAGAAAAAACCCATAAAATAGTAGAATACATAGAAGTAACAAGACCCTTCGAAAAAGGGAATCCTAATATGAAATCCAGAGCACTAAATAATTTATTGCTTTTAAAATGTTACTAGTCTTACCAAAAAATGTAAGCGTACTTTTTGTAAAATTTTTTTATTAAACAAAAAAAATTAAAAATACAATATAAAATGTTTTTAAAATTTTATTTAATAATAAAATTTGTGTTTTTATAAATAAAAGATGTAATTCATAAATAGTGTACCAAAGTGTGTTAGTATAAAGGAAGGCACCCGGAGATAAAACTATAGTAATAAAAGCATGAAAACATGAAGGTCACTTACTAAGCGTCAGTTATTAATCTTGTTTACAAAGATTATCCCGCATAATTGATTTCGTGAATTAAACCGGGCGAAATATTTTCAGAGTTAATCCCCTAGACGAAACTTACCCCCGGATTCGTTCGTTAATCTGGTTTAAATTTAGGTGGGGATGAAAGAAGGTTATTTAATGAGACACCGAAAAGTGGGGAAGAACGTTGAATTCGTTAGAATTATGTAATTAGGGAAAAGCTGTATTTCATGACATTGTAAAGGTAACCTGGTTCCGCTTAAAAAGGAATTATGGAAGCGAACAAATCAGTTTAAGTTCTTTTTGGTGGTGGAAATTAAAAAGTCTCTTTTTGAATTGATCAAAACATGAATTTTTCATTTGTATCTGTTTTGATAATCGTCAGCTTTATGTATTTCTTCTGTAGAACATTTTCTCATTACTATGAAATGTATTTTGCGAACCATTAGTTCTTATTAAATCAAAAATGTAAATAGATTATACACAGGTTCACTTTACTACTACTATTTAAGACATTTACCTATCATTGCCTGCCCTATGTAACCTAATTTTCTATTATTCTAACTTAAAACTAACTCCTAATTTAAAAATTAGTAAAAAAATATAAGGTAAGTTAAGTTACTTATTTGAGGTAACTTAATGACTGTATTTTTATTTCATTGTCGTCTTAAGACTTACTAGCTGCGTCCTTTAGAAGTAAAATTATTAACTAGCATCGTGTAGTTTACATGTTTACTCATAATATTATCGATCCATTCATCCATTTTCCATGTGGGAGCGGGGTTAGAATATAACCAACGCCACCTGACCTCAGAATATCGTAAAATGACTTAGAAGGGAATAACTTCGGAGAAGGGGGTAGCTGCTACCCTCTGACGATTACCAGTATAACGTACGCCATGTTCTACCTGCTTTGTTTTAAAGCTTTTTATTTATAGTGTTGGTTATTACTTTAAATTAATAATAACAACCAAATACCGTAATGTAATTTATACCAACGATATTTTATTTTCATTCATCATCTGTACTCTAATTCAGTTATCTATCAGCCGGAAGTCTTTGTCTATTCTGTTTACAAACACTTGGAAATACCATAAAGCGAATTAACTTAAACAGAGTGGAAAAATGTTAACACGTTTTCTGTGAAATTTAACGCGTTTAAGTACATTTCATAATTTCATTACAACAGTTACATTAAGCGTGTTTAATTTTACCGCCGCGTGTGCCGTTATTTTTTTCAATTAGCGCCGGAGACACTCGCCGCGTGCTAAGTAATGACTGAGGACTGTTTAATTGCGGCTTTACAATGATTTTATATTGTAGCTGGAAGGGCTTCCAAATATATAAATGCAGGGGTCCAAATATCTCCGAGACGGACCATATCCAGCATATCGTAAGCGAGACTACGGTTGTGTTTCGAACGGAGATCCCGCGACCTCTCCAAACGCTGAGGACTACCACCGTAGGGGTTTTAGAACGTAAAAATCTCCACATAACCTTGACTTCCCTCAGATATCATTTCGAAGATTCCCCCTCGAAAAAAACGGTCCAGACATCATTATATCATTTGACACAAATACCACCGGGGCTTTCACCTGATAGTAAATATACCTGCCACAACAATGTGGCGCTAGTTATAACGATATATACAATGCTCTACAATGTGCATATCGCCTTGAGACATGGTAACTACAATTACCTTGTTAATTTCACTTGCTACAACGCGTCTCGAACTGGAGCACACTGTTTGCACAGTAATGTCTGGTGATACAAACAGCCACTGCAATGGGAACGATGCGATTCGAACTTACCATTAAAGTATATATATGTGAAATGGCAATGTATTGATTTTTGCTAAAACATTTTTTTTTATATATGTAAATATTTATTTTCTATCTCCAAAAAAAAGTCTGTCATCCTCTGAATATACAGAACATTTCAGATCACTTTCTTCTACATAAAAATATAACACAATGCTTTTAATTTTCAATATCTTTGCATCTAAGTTGGAGGTCTTTTATTCACTAAGATGACAGCAGTAAAATGATGTTTCAGATTACTTTCTTATCAAGTCTTTTCAAACATAACATAACATATAAAACAATAATAAATAATTTAAAACAAAAGAAAATTTTGCAATGGTCTTTGATGTTTTACACACATCACAAATTACGTTATGTAACCAAGTTATTAGTAACTGTGACATGATTACCTCTCGGAACTAATAACTTGCGTAACCGAGTGGCTGTGTAAATATTTCCCTACTATAAAAAACTCACTCTTAAAGTCTTCTAACATTAAGTTAACGAGCAACAGTAAAACAATAGCATAAATACGGACCGGATACAAAGAGGACATCATAGTGTTGTTCATCACCGATTCATAATGAGACCCCGCGCGCAGCTGTCGCGGTGTCGATGGCCTCGTTACTGTCTACTGATGAATGCAGTCGACAGTTAAAAGACTTGCCCATTAACATGCCGTGTCCACTATTACCTAAGTAGGCAGCTATTTCAGGAATTACCTAAGCTGGAAGCCGCAATAGTGTGATACGCGACCGAATTCCGCTGGCCGCCCGTCTGTCACACCAGTTCAGTGGACCGAGAACGGGTTTAGTCCTATCGCTGTGCTCGTTGGAACGAAAATACACCTTATTTCTGCAAACCGGTTAATTTCAATGCAATTGTCCTGATAGAATTCAACAAATGCTTTAATACTCGGTTTCCGTCGCCTATTCATTTGCTGCTTTCATTATAAACTCGTAGATTTAGTTCAAGGATATTTACATCTTAGTAACCTATTTAATAAATAGCTTCGTTAATACTATTTCTATAGTTAAAAAAAAATATATAAATTAAAACAGACTACCTAACATATAATTCAAAAACAGAGTCCCTAATATCGTTAACAAATAAAATATTTAACGTTAGTTCACAGACGCGTCGTATTGGAATAAGAGTAAGGTAATAAA
>DWLS01007076.1:0-11045 GCA_018246255.1 Pachliopta kotzebuea | reverse complement strand
GCACTGTGTACACACGAATTTGATTTATTTCACTATTTATAATATGCGAGCGCACGCGCCATTCATCCGCGTTGTTTTTCCGTAAGCGAAAAGATGTGACCAGGCTGTCGGCGCGTCCGCGCTGTGTCTACACCGAGTATCGATGTCGATAATGTCTTTTTTGTGAGCTGACCACCCCAGGAAGACGGCCTGCGCTTGTCATCGCGCTTGCCCAAACTTCCTGTCGTGATCCGATAACTCCCATACGCTTTGGAATTCAACAATTAATGAACGATTACGATACAAGGAGGCAGGCAGGAAATCACATTTTCACAGCATAAACTCATTTACTAGTAAATTAAATCAATAAAAACATTAATACTTTCAAGCAGAAAAGTTGAATTGAGACATTTATGTCATAAAAATTATCTTTTTTTTTAAATTCTCAAACTGTACTACGTTTCTATGTTAATAGTAGTAACTTTATACTAATAATACAATTAGGATCTGGTTTCCGTCATTATTCTCTTATATGCATCTACTAAGGTATACTTCTTACAAAATTGATTACAAAATATTATTTACCACTATCGATCTCATTGCATAAACCAAAAATAAATAAACAAAACTATAACTAGATACACTTCGTGTAGCAATTAACTTTCTCCGATACAACAATTGATACAGAAATCAATTTACAGAATGTATTTGCGTTAAATTACTATTAGTATTATTACTATTTGGCAACGTAATAGTATCAATCGACAGGGTCACAATGTTTAATTTATTTTATTTACTATTTAATCGATATCGTTAATGTATGTTGTAATATAACAAAATTTAGTTACAAAGATTTTCTCACTTAAAACTATTCTGTACCGGTTTGCTGTAGTTGGTGACATTACTAACGTTGGCGAGACATCTTAACCCTAAAAATGACGACCGCGAAATGCTGTACAAACAACACCTCATTGTTATGGACAAGAGCATTTCGTCGCTTCGTTGAATAAAAAAAGCCAATTTTCTTATTCGTCCCACCTATTTTTTTACTTCACAGAATTCATAAAGAATCAATGAGAATGCATGATATGTATATTCAGAATCATGATTATTATTAAGCTGTAAACATGTATCAAACTTGATATGCAAAATTATATGACGGGTAGAAATTCAACATAGTTTAATATTCTTAGAAACTGTACTGTTATAATAAATTATCGATACTGTAACAATTGATTATATTATTTATTCGATAGAATAAATCACAATAATGGCGGCTATATCGCAACGCATAGTTGAAATTGTAACTATCTTAACTGGCAATATTTAATAACGCTTGTCGCTTATCTGTTTAAAAGTAAACTTAATTAAGAGCGATCTACTCGTAAGTAAATTGACTTAATGTTTCAAAATTTCGCATCAAGTAAAACTGAACCCGGTTTACTGAACGCAAACCGACTATTAGTAAATTTAATCGTTGAACATTTTTCGCAATTCGCTGCTTTCATAATTCTTAGCGGCATAAAATGTCGAGCAAACAAGTCATAGCATTAATATCACCAGTATATTATTATTGACAAATGTACCCCACTGCTACTTGAGTATACGCTGAGCACAGCAAATTATACATAATAGATAGCGACCACATTCGATTCGACTTTAAAATGTTACACGTGACAGGAATTTCCAAAGCGAGACTTTATCCGATTTTAATAATAATAGTTGGAATTACATTTGGGTTTCACGTAACTCATCGGGATGCGTTACACAGCATACGTGTACGTTACAAAGAAGATTTATCGTAAACAAATGCATGGTTAAGTAAGACAGTTAATCTCGCTGAGTGCTCAATCGGTTCCCATTTTTACTCTCAAACATCCGCTAAAGTAGACACTTTCTCTCTTTTCCGGTTGAGTGCGCGTGATTGTCCATTCTATGTTAAGTAAAAGCTCTTGAACATTTCCGCGAATTTTTCTATTATTCTTTACTACTCCTACGCCATTACTGTTTAAATTCTGGTACATTTACTGAACTACAAAATCCCATTTACCGCAGTTTAACAAGAAATTTACTTTTTCAACCTTGTTATTATATTTATTGAAAAGATTTTATCACTTTATGCATTATAGCAGACGTATCCTCAAGATCACTTTTGCGGTTAGAGATCTCGGTTTGCGGGTGTTTGAATATTATTTACTCGCAAGTAGACACCGAGACACTGTACACAGTTAATGCGTTTCTAATAAAATTCATTTCATTTGTACAGTACATTATTAATATCTGTTTCTCCGAAAGTGAGATATAATTGTATCTAAATAAATTTTTATAGCATTCCTTAATTAAGTTGAATCTAAATTTGATTATTTTTTTTATTTTATTTTCTTCTATTAACAGAACTTTCACAATGTTTTAACATAATACAGTTAGAATTGTTATCACGAGGAACTTTAAAAGTAATTTCATGTCAATTATCAAATATCAATTTCGTTACAGATCAAATATTTACTTATCCTACGTCACTTAAGACAGGAATAAATTATACAAGTGGCCCATACAAATGTGAAACTTTGGGCACCCACAACTCGGGAACCCGATCACATACCAACAAAATTCACAGCTCTGATCTTATCTAAGCGAGATCAGTCTGTATGTCAAATTTTAGTCAAATTTTAGTTTTCACCAGTTAGATTTCCTGACTGGCAGCGCGGTAACCTCTGCGAGGATGTTGCTTCTAGTTATCTTTTACGCAAGCTGCTGCTTCTTCGCCTATGATTTCTTTATAAAATCCATTTACAGGCAAAAAATTCACATACTACAAGGAAGAGTTTGCTCATCCTATGAAAATTTAACTCATACAAAATACAAGACTGTCAAAACATACCGTGAATATCAATATCAATCGATATTCCTAATAACCTCGCATCGACTGTATTCAATTGCACGAGGCAAACCTAACATAATAATTTAAGTACCCACTTGTGTGAACACAATCGGCAATAATGATTGCTTCAAGTAAGATCTATTGCTTAAATTCATCGGCAACTATTGTCTACAACAATAACTTTACCATACAGGTACCACGATTTATTGTTGGTCGTGTGTTAGTAAAAATTGTTAAAGGTACTTTATGGTTAATTGTTTTGACTTTTGACCAACCTCTAGCCTAATAGTCTATACAACCAGCAATAATTTAGGTATAATGGCGCAATATATATATTAATAGATTCTTTAAGTTCCCGCAGCTGATTCTTTAGTTTTGTATTGTTCGCTGTTTTATTAGATATAAAACAAATAACATCCTTGCTCTGAAACTTGTAAGCTTCCAGCGCAAGTCGATCTAAAAACCAACATCCAACATGTGCGAATGGCTTTCTGTGGATGTCTTCAAATTTTTTGGTTCTTGAGATTTACTTAAAACCTTCTCCGTGATCAAATTTACGTCTTTTAAAATCGTTTACACTTTTAGTTAAATTATCATTGCCTGTTTACTTAAGAAACAACACTTACTGATACCATTTAAATATTCGATGACCTGCGAATTGATTTATACCAATAATTTATAATGAATTGATACATGAACACAGACGTAATTACTGACTTTCATTTAATCTTTAATAAATTATTACTATTCTGCGTAAAAATATATACATAAAAATGCAATAAATAGTCTAAAAACATATTTTACAAAAATAAACCTATTTAGTAATTCCTAATGCGATTTTATTGTGAATTAAAATGTCGCCATTAAACGAATGTATTGCGATTCAACTCTGTTAAAGCTCCAGTCAAACTGACTTTAATATTAACCACCCTTATAATTGTTTTAACCTTAAAATCTGTAATTTATTATAAAATACTGTCTTAAACAAAACAGTTCTTTTTCAAGTACTTGACCAGAAGTTAGGTAAAAAGTCAGAAGAATTTAAAAGTTTTAAAATTAACCTTCATAATTTTCTAACTTTATTTAGGATTTAAAATTTTTAAAATGTTTTTGGAAATAACGCTACATATAAGAAAGAAAAAATAAGTTTTCGGAGCCGTAAAACTTGTTTTTCATCATTTCTGCGATCACTGACGACTGTTGTAATATAAAGAAACAAATAAATACCCATCGAATTGAGATGATCGTACAATAAATAATTGTAATTTAAATTGTTACACTATCAAATGTCAGTAAAATGCAGAATTTGCCCTTCGTATATCCAATACTTAGGCAGGAAAATTTTATGAATCATTGTATCGTGTGGAAGTGATGTTTAATTATGCAATACCAACGGAACAAATCGTTTCAACGGCTCGTTAGCTTCACCGCTTTGTATAAAAAGATCTTAAATACAATAAACGAAAAAATAAAAATCATTTGTTTATTCAAATCTTTTAACATTTTATACAATTACAAACTACAATAGATTGTATATACATAATCAGAGATAATATGGGGTTCGTACAATTCATTTATTTACTCTTCAAAGATTTCTTTGTCTAATTAAAGGATCTTTATCGCGATAAACAAATAAATAATATATCGCTTTGTTTAAAACTTAACGTATTTTATTTATTTCGGGGTTTTTATACAAATTTTTGGTTATAGACTTTATTATTAAGACTTATTTAAGCAAGAAACTTATAACGATTTCATAATTATCATCCCTTTGCGGAAAGTTAAATAAATATACATAAATGTGAATTCCATGTTTTATTGAGTGGGCACGCACTGCACTTAAAATAAATAAATACTATGGCTATCGACGTATTAAATTACTAGTAATTTGTCGATTTACTAAAACGATCATTACAAATTGATATGTTACATGCGTTGCCTATATTCTACAACAAATTTATTTTGCAATCGTTTTTCATTAAAAACAAAATCTATAATACAATGTGGGCGTAGATTACTTAAAGAATTGATAATAAAGTACATTTGTAGTTAAAAAATTATGTGACCTAATTTTTTAACTTAGTATTTTTTGTTTACCTTTTCTAACTTTCACAACTTTGCGGAAGGCGGCGAGCGGATTTGTTTTACCTATCAATATTATTTTTATGCTTCAATGTGGCTGTTGCAATGAAACTCTTTTCATTTGATTTAAACGAAATTGACGCGAATAATCTATTTTTTTTTAAACAACATTACAACTTCTTTAATAATTTCTTTTATTTACACCAATATTAATCATTTATAATAACAACTTTTTATCTGTCGTTTCGAGCATTTACAGAAGTCGTAGTTACGAGAGAATCGTACTGAATAACGTTTTGTTAAATTGTTTATTTATTCACTAAACATATGTTCATTAATTTATTAATGATTATTCTTAGTACGAAACAATAATAAATGTAATAGATATTAGGAAGTAAGTCACTGCGTACCAAAAATACACTAAACTGCATGGAAGGTATCAGGAATATATACAAGGCAATGTAAGAAAACTAGCGACTGAACATAAGTACGTTATAACAGTAACTAAATAATTCGAGGCTGAATACGTAATTTACATACAATTACTAGAACTTGATTAAGTTTCAGCGGCATCCGCACTTAATGTATATATTTATAGTGTATATTATCTACAACTCTGTCAACATACAATCATTAAAGACATTTTTTACTTACTTCCTTCTCTATATATTTAAACAAAATAATATTTGTAATCTATTTGACAAATAATCGTGTCCCTTTAAATCCTTATTTTCAATTATGACTATTTATTCAGTCTAGACCGCCATCTACTATACAACTTTTCTTTTGTTTTACTGTGAAAGTTAATTAAATAATGAATAAACCAAAACCATTAATTTAGGCGTTCGTACGTAATATTATTAATGATTTTTAATAAAGTAAGAAGTTATACGAAATCATTTACATAATATTAAAATAAAAAATCATCTTCATAAAATGTACCTTATAAGAGAGTGTTACATAATTTTTATAAAATTAAAACTAAAATCGTTGTTCATAATATATTATAATCAATTGATAGAGATAGCGTACGAATGTCCCTCGCGGCGATCTGTGTTAAGTCCATATTGAGAAGCATACAAATGAGTACCTCGATTAAGATTTAAAGCATTTATCTAAGAGGAATAGAAAGACTAATACTTATATTAGTAATTTAATATCGGCCTTAATAATAGTATCTTATAGATCCTATTATAAATTTCACCGAACGCAAATAAGAAATAAAGTATCAAGTATGGAGCAATGTATTTTATTTCAACACAACTCCCACAGATCTTTGCATATGTATACTTTATTTATGATTTATGTCAACGCAACTAAATTGATGCTGTTAATATTCTGCAGATAATAAGATAGTTTTTTTTTATCTAAAATGGGCTATAACACTTGTCCTAGATTTCACGTATTACACATAAAACATACGAAGAAATTATGCATTGAGAAAACACTAGTGACTGCCACTACTTATCCCAATTTGATTATTTTTTACAGTAAGCCATAATGTTACTACTATTTTTTAATGTTTTTAGGTCACATACAAAATGTTAAACTTCCTGTACGTTGACTATATCGAATATTACACACAAACATATACATACGAACAAAACTTAAAAGGTGATAAAATATGTTTTTGCTTTTCAGTTATAGGTGAAGCAAAATACAAAGCAAAAAATTTTTGATGTTTACACTTTGACAACGAACTTTTTTGGGTTGCTTTAAGTATTTCATTAATAAGTTTTAGTATAACAAATTTCGTTTAAATGATGGTAATATCCCTAAGGTGTAAGAAACCCAAAAAAGACCATTTTTTTCGTTTCTTACTGAATTAATGATGTGGTATAAATTTATTATGAAGAGGTCGATAACATCGCGTTGAGCTAGAGTTCTTCCGTGTCGTCGATTTATCAGTTAAGCGTTTGAGGCAATTTATATTTTTAGCTGCGATGAATCTTTATTGGAAGCGCAATTATTCACGCCTACACGTAATAGCTCATGCAACAATCTTACCGATCTGCAGGGAAAGTCGATATTATGTGCATTCATTATATACAAAAACTCGGAACGTGAACAATTTCTGATGAGTATATATTTGCCTGAAGAAATCGTGTCATGTTAGAGAATTTCCTTATTATACATAGTGAAATACTTTTTTATAAACATTTTTACCACGGTGAGATAGATATAAACGTAACGTTTCATTGGAAATAATTAACTGAAGAATCGCTCCTATCAACTTGAGATTAACGGTCCTTTTCAGAAACAAACCGATAATAAAAAGGGTACGCGACGGTTTGAGAACCTTCCACGGACAAAAACAGAATTGACATTTTTTTGTACAAAATACATTTAGAAAGCTTAAATTTGAACTTATAATTTTATAAGTAATCTAGATTATAAGTTAAATGGATAATGATAAATTAAAAACAATATAAAACTTTGGAAGGTCGTTTGGAGGAGTATGATTGTATCTTCAGCGCTGTTACATTTTATATTTATGGGAATATGACTTTTTTGTAACAAAAATGCAATCAATCTTAGCTTTACATAAGAGAAAAGGAAAATTTTATGCAAATGTATAATAAAAATTTAGTTAAAATTGCCAAATAAAAAAACACTTAATTTATCAAATCTTTGTTATTGTGACAAACTATTAGGAAGTAAAAGTTAAACAATCTAGCGTCACAGGTCCTAAATACATTACAAATCTGTCACAAAACAAAAACTCGTTTCGAGCCACAGTCGAAGCCTTTAGATCAAGCGTTAAGCAAGCGCCAATGTTGCAATTCATACAACAGATTTTATCACTTGAAAATGTTCAAGTAAACGCAAAAGTCGATACAATATGAACGAGTGAGTTGACACAAAAACCATCGGTTAACGAGGAAGTAAAAGTCCCTACTATTTTAAGGACAAACTCAACAGGAGACTATTACAAGATTAGTTGCGTTTGTAAAATCTATTTCACAGCAAGTTAAATGTATTACTCACTTAATCAAGTGTGAATTTTAGACGGTCAACTTCTTGTGCGGATTTGTCAATTTTAAATGTAGTTTCATAAGTAATAAAAGGAAATTATTTCATAACTACACCTACTTAATGCAGCTGTTGACTTTAAAATTTAAAATATGAATAATAATTTTAAAAATACTATGTTAATATATAGTTTATAAAAGAAATATTACTATTACAATTATGATTTTTTTTTCTGAAAGTTAATACATAGTACGTTTTTCTTCTTTTCAGAAGCTGGAAGTATGGCTGACGACCAATCAACATCGGCATCATGGTGGCAGGCAGGCACAGCGACACCTTTCCGCGACAGCAGCAATAGCGCATTCTCTTCAACTCATGGACTCGTTCAAACTCATCCCTCTATCAACGACGGATTTTCAATAGGGAGCCTGGCCAATTCTGCCAGTGCTGCCTCCAATCCTTTCGCCCAAACAAGCGGCAGCGGCCCGCTCAGTGGTAGTTTTAGAAATAATCCACTACCGCCGCTTTCTAGAAGCGCTAATGGGAAATTAACTTTAAAACATTTGGACTTTACGAGCAGTGCTACGGCAGAACTGAGGAGAAATCCAGCTTTATCAGCACCTGATGAATGCGCGCGCGCTTGCAGAGAGGGTGAACCGCCTAGGATCTGTTACTATCATTTCACTCTTGAGATGTACACAGTTTTAGGAGCGTGAGTTCATACAGATTTTTTTATTGGATACACGTTTCATGCTAGCAGTATACTAATCTAGATATTGCTACGTACGTAATGTGTTAAAAAGTAATATCATCTTTATAATAATGTATAGATGATCTAAGTGCAATCCGCCTCTAATTTTTTTATAACTTTTGGTATGTCAGGAACCAAGATTTGCAATATAAGGATAGTAGCTAGCTTAACGGATACTTTACCTTACTAGTATAAAATACATGTAGCCCCAGAATCGAAAGAGGAACTTTCGTTTTACAATGCATGCGCTTAGCCATTGCGTCACAGAAGCAATTGATTATTATTTATATTTTAATCCGTTACATTAGACTTAAAATGATGTAATGATTAATCAATGCTGGCATGTACCTTCAACTCGATGAATTTAATGTGTTGTTGATGGATGTCGACAAGCCTTATGTAAATGCTCTAGTTTCTTTAGAACTGAACAAGTTTGACAGAATTGGGTTGAAAATTATAGATTAAAGCTAATGAAATTTCTTAGAACTATTTTTCAGAAAACTTCTTTTTGAATGATAATTTTTATCGTTTTCAGGGCCTGCCAAGTTTGCACACCCAACGCAACGAATGTAGTGTGGTCACATTGTCAATGTGTGTTAGCGGATGGAGTAGAAAGAGGTATTCTCACAGCGAACAGAATGTTACCAGGGCCTTCCATTCAAGTATGTGAAAACGACAAAGTAGTTATCGACGTCGAAAATCATATGGAAGGTATGGAAGTAACCATCCACTGGCACGGTATATGGCAGAGAGGTTCACAGTATTATGACGGTGTACCATTTGTTACACAATGCCCTATTCAACAAGGCAATACATTCAGGTGAATTATATTAAAAATAACTTTAAACTGCTTTCATATACATAAATAATTTTATCATATCGACAATATGTGATTTTACAGGTATCAATGGAAAGGTAATGCTGGTACTCACTTTTGGCACGCCCACACTGGTCTTCAGAAATTAGACGGTTTATACGGAAGCATTGTTGTACGTCAACCACCATCCAAGGATCCCAACAGTCATCTTTACGATTATGACTTAACTACACATGTAATGTTACTTAGTGATTGGCTTCATGAAGATGCTGCTGAAAGATATCCGGGACGTCTCGCTGTCAACACTGGTCAAGACCCTGAATCTGTATTGATCAACGGCAAAGGACAGTTCAGAGATCCTAACACAGGCTTTATGACAAACACGCCATTAGAAATTTTCACAATAACGCCCGGTAGAAGATACAGATTTAGGATGATCAACGCTTTCGCTTCTGTATGCCCTGCTCAGCTTACTATTGAAGGCCACAACTTGACTGTGATTGCGACAGACGGAGAGCCAGTGCAACCAGTGCAAGTCAACACCATTATTTCATTCTCCGGTGCGTAAATTACATAGTAACAGCTATAATTACCTGATAACTTGGTAATTGATAAACCTAGTGGAATAAATTATTCTTACTCAAGAAAATTAAAAACCACATGTAACAGTAGCAAGTCGTTATTTAGTTTTTACTTAAGAACGTTACAATCGACAATGAGTTCGCGATATAATCGCGATTTAAGGAATTTAAATAGGCACACTTTACATAACAAAGTAAAACACCTGTGTCTACTGAAATGAAACGAATTAGATAATATTCCTGCTCAGCAGGATAAACCTGAGCAACTTTTAATAGTTTAAAAAACTTCGATTTCAGGTGAGCGATACGACTTCATCATAGTCGCCGACAACAACCCTGGTGCATACTGGATCCAAGTCCGCGGTCTCGGGGAGTGTGGAATCAAACGCGCACAACAACTGGGTATACTCAGATACGCCCGAGGACCTTACCAGCCTTCAACAGCTGCACCTACTTATGACGTAGGAATCCCACAAGGAGTGGTAAGAAATTTGCTTAAAACACGTATGGAAAAAGTGTTTAATAAATGGGCAAATTTTGTAAATACACTTAAAGCAATCACAATTCACAGTTGATATATCTTGTTTCCCCAAGAATATGAATAAAATAAAAGATATTTCATGATATGAACGTGTACGTGTCAGCAAATAATTAGCGGATATTGCATACTAGCTTCTCGGAGTCAGAACGACAACCTCGATTACAACAAATATATAATGTGATACATGATTGCTCAATGTTACATCCGCAACAGTATATTAAAATTTCTTATAAGACTATAAAATAGTAATTTCAATTAGTTATTTTTATGTATAAAGTACGTACTCAATTGCAATTAATTGTAAATATGAATAAAGTAAAAAGAGAGTTATAAATGGGGGTGTAGTGTAGACTCAACCGAACGGAACGATTATTAAGCACCTCCAATCAATGTTCTTCTATATCCATAACGTTAGTTCTGTCTTATTGTGTAAAAAACTA
>DWLS01007075.1:0-11048 GCA_018246255.1 Pachliopta kotzebuea | reverse complement strand
AATCCTTATGTACTTTCTTTTTTTGTAACTCTGTGATAGTGCACAATAAAGTATATTTGTATTTGTATTGTATTTGTATCGTTTTAATTGTTGTAAATAAAAAAATTATCAACTGAAACGTAAACGACTGCGACGGCGGTGCATTGTTCTCAGTTTTGGCGGACGAAGCGTTTAATGTGTTTTAAAGTCATTAACGCTCGGTATTTTTAGTTAGTGTGGTATTTAGTGGAATATTCTATTTATTTACTGATAGGGACTGGCGGTTGTGCTGCGGGATCGATTGTCTAATGAGTCATAGCCGACATGAGAGTGCACTTGGCGTGCCCGGTCTCCGTTGATGGATGACAAATCGCTTTTAGATTCTACACGGCGGTGTTTTTGCCGGCTCTCCGCACAGCCTAGGGCTTAATATATTCCCTACGCCTTATATTTTGTCGCAGTTTTTAAAGCAGGAATAATTTAGACAAATTTACACTTCATTTTTCTTTTCTTTACTCCCTTCCTAATGGCTTTATAACAGTTTATTATATAATTAAGGGATCTTTGTATTTTATAATCAGAAATCATAGTAATTAAAACCTCTAGTACAGTTTTATCTATGTTTCTAACAAATATGTTCTCATTATTTAACAAGTAAATGAAAACATCTTCCAGATACTTGTTTAGTATTAAAATCATTGCTTTATATATATATAATAATAAGAAAACACGACAAATTATCTCATTAAGTTGAGAAGATCTTTTTTGTTCCTCAAGACTATATAGATCCCCTTGTTGTGAAGATCACTTGAAACATAGGGAAAATTTTGTGAACCTTATCACAAATATCTACTGTAATTCTTTGGTTAGTTACTTAGTCCTTATTTGTACAGACCGGTTGTCACAATTATCTGATAGGTTTGGTCTTTGTTGTTTATTTTAGATACTTAAAACGGTATTTTATCAAATGTTCAGTTCTTTGTATTCGACTTTATCACGAGCCTATTACCATAGATAGCTTACTACTGTTCAGTGCGTTTATGTTATGTTAAGTAGTTGTATTTCGACATTATTCGATGTGTCGCGAATAAAATTACAGTTAAAACATGCTTACTTATATTCATTCAATGTGACATACACAATTATAATGAAGTTACTGCAAAGAAGTTAGTGTTTATAAATTTTGAGTTTTGTTATGAAGAATGAAGGTTTTAATAAATGTAATAGAGGGTTTCACAACTATTATTTTGTACATAAACCCAATAATTATGAAATGTACCTACCTGCTTCTTTATTAAAAGTTTATACAACAAAGACACTTGAATAAATGAGACATCAACAAACTAATTAAAATGTACTTCAAATCTGGACAGCCATTGTGAATCACTTTACTTCCGTGGAAATATTAAATTTTCCTGTTTACTTAGGAATGAGCCGAATTGTTTTTAAATAACTTCATTGATGTGAATAGTATTCTTATTAGAAACAGTTACCAAGTGTAACCTCTATATTAGATTCTTTTGCCTTTTTTATAATTTTTGTACTAAATTATTTTGACTGATAAAGTGAAAGCAATGTAACTAAAATTAGTTCGTCATTTAACAGTAGACTAAATTAAAATCTAACTAAACTGTTACATAAATAAAATACTGTCCTAACATAAATCACCAAACAAATATGCGGAATATATGATGGCGTCTTACATTGAAGAACAGACCGTGAGTGAAATAATCTAGGAATACGGTTGAAACTAGTGCGAACGAACTATTTTTTTTTCAGTTTTTTTTTTCAGTTCGAACTATTTTTTGAGTTTCAGATGTAAAGGCCAAATTTAATGTTAACACTATACTAATCGTTTCAGACAATGCTAAGCGTAACGGTAATTAGTGAACCTTAAAACCGTGCAAAAATAGATTTAAAGAAATCTTTTGTGTATGCAACTGCGTGTGCCCCGCCGCGGGCACAAAGGCCTGCTTACGTGCAAATAGAATTCTGGTAAGCGCTTAAGTATAAAGATATAACGAACTATTTAATTATAATAACATTCATTCAACTATAACATAAAAGTAAAACATTTTATACAGTCAAACTTTATAAAAGAACTTTTAAACATTCTAATAGAATAATGGCTTCATTTAAGCAACATACAATCTTTGAAATACGTACTGATAAAAGAAACGATTTAAATGCTAAGGTATTTAAACTAATTATATGTAGTTTTTATATAAGTGCTATAAAAGTAACTTTTTTTTAATAAATATATAAGTAGTCTAAACTTTAATTTGAAGGAGCATCTTGTGAGAGACTAACAAAACTTTATTGAAATAGTATACTCCTGTCCAATTTTGAAACGGTTAAGAATTGTAATGAAACTTTAAACATTTCGGTCTTTCTTCAGTAACAACGTTATCGGTGGATGGGAATATGTACTAGTATCACTGGGCGTATCGTACGTTGCATATAAAAACCGCTTATCGGTCGTCGCTTGAGTGTTACGCACGAGACGCTGAGCGAGAACAATGCACCCGCCGCAATGCCACTCGCAAGGTCTTTCCTTCCTACATTGGACACGGACGTAACACAAAATCAGAGTAATTTCTTTTCCAACTCCACCTGCTTCATATACCACAGGAATGTTTACTCTTTATTCAGATATTTATTTTTAATAACAACAATGGCGCTGTACGCTGCCGAAAGCACGCTATCTCAATTTGTTAAACTTTGTACTCTATATGTCAAGAAAAAGACTTGAACTTCTTTGAAACAAACCTTTACTTGACCAGGGTAGTGGATAAATGATTATCTTCTTGTGTAAGAAATCCCAGAATCCGTCTAAAGGAAACATTAAGTAGGCTGTCCATTTAAGGCACTATGTATATTTACTATGTACACAAATACAATAAAACATGTTTTTAGATACATTGCACGCAGATAGAGTTTAGTAAATAAGTTTTTTCGAACAGACATGAAATGCCGAATGTAAATTTATTTTGTTTAATATTTCTTAAATAAAACATTAATTGTCTAGTTTCACATCATTTCGATATTGCAAATAATAAATTTCTGATCTAAATTACCTTTCTTATAGACTTAACCGGTTTAATTATATATTTTGAGCATAAATCTGCAAATTTTAAATAAAATCTTAGGCTAAAATTAAAAAGAAATTAAAAAACCAGATCTGTATTTAAGGGAACATTCATAGCTTTTAAAACTCATACTCTTAATTACTTAAAGATGATTATAAAATGTAGTGTAATTATATTTAACTAACCTTTACTTAATACTTCTTAACTAACTTCTAAATCTAAAAATTAGACAAACAAGAACGAAATTTGTCACTAGTTGTTTAGGAATAATGTAAACTTTACAATGAACTAAGTAAAACGCTGTTATTTTCGTGTTACTAGTTGTTACCTATTAATTTTAATTTTTATTTATATTAACTTTTATAAAACACCTAAGTACTCAGAATATATATTGTGAGTACTTAACAATATATATATACATTCGTATGTATTTTCATGTAGTATAAAACGAACATATTTGTGTATCAACTTATAAATACCACATCGTTAAAGCTTTACTCGGTAAAAAAGTATTTGAGGAATTTTGTTAGTGAAGGCTAGCTACAAACTTCCCCCGACGAACAAGTATGGAATTCAATAAAAGGGACGAGAAAAGAAAGCGGGTTTTCTATTCTCAATAGTGAGAATTATTCGTAGCTAAAAAATAAAAGGAGATTCTAAAAGATCGTGTAAAAGCGAGGAATATCTCCTTGCCGTAACTTTTGTTCGAGGAGGAGGGAATTACTTACGAACGACAAGAGGAAAACAAACTACAAAAAACCGTATAACGTGTTTTGTTCACCACTATCTACATTTATTTTTCTTTTTAAAAGGAATGCATAAATGTCTATGGTCGTACAAAACGTTATTGTTCTCTGTACCTTGTCAGGCGAATCCTCGATTTTTTTCATTACAGTCTCTCTCGTTTCTGTAAATGTTTTTAAATGAAACCTTGCTAATTACTTTCCATAGACGGTTTTCAATCTATACTAAGTATACGAAATATTTGTAAGTAAATATCCCAAAGTATTTATTATAACAATTAACCATCTCTGTTGAAGGGCGTCAAAACTTTGGCAGTTGCATCCATCGTCAAGTAAATCGCAAACACCATAGTAAGCGTTATATTAAAAGTAGTAAAATGTTTAAACTATCAATAAATACTTTCCCTGAGGTTAAAAACGACATGCAGTCGGTGGCAAATCCCGTATTTTATTAAATTTAACAAAAGAATTAAATGTAACTAAATTAATTAATAAACAATTTTGACGCAGACGTGGATATTTTCAATAAGAGTAACTTTGTTTCACGTTTAAATATTTTATTATTGTCTAAAGTATGGATTTCAAATCCATCTAAGATGTAGGTATACTCCGATCGCAAACTCGGCAACACATAATAATATGAAAGGAAAAACTCACAAAAACTTAGCGAACTCGAATTAAGTAGTTTTCGGTATCTCAGTGTGACTTCATCACTTATTAGGTCAATGCGCTTTACCATCATAGACCACATCACCACTTAACACCAGGTAGGATTGTGGTCAAGCATTGACCCTTAACCAATAAAAAAAAACCAATTGATACGACAAATAATCAGCTCTCTTTTAATTTATTTAAAAGAGTTATCCAGAGAAAATAACAATGTACATTAATTTTAGTTTAATATCTTGTAATGCACATGAAATCAAATGTTTATTTTTTATTGACATTATTAATTTTTCTCCTTATTTATTAAGAGCAATTGAGCATGACTACTATATTATAATTTAATCTGTAATTAAACAGTAATTGCTAATAGCTACTCAAAAATCAGTTTTGCCTTTGATTGAATAATTTTGTCAGTTCATCATCCACATCCTTATTTAAACGCAGTGCATCATAAGGCTTTCATTTCCATGTTATACTCTTCATAGTTTAAAAAGAAATAATGTTGTTTTTAAAACCCTATTTAATTACGCTTTGTGTTTTATCAATCAAGTCATATTACACTTTGTAATAAACGTCACCACAAAGAAAATGCTTCATAACATTTTCATTTAAAAAATATTAAAGAAGTAATAATGTAAAGCTCTTAAAACTGAAAATACTTTATGAAAGAGTCTCGGGAATGCGGGGCTGTGGCCAGCAATATGCGTGGGTGGTAAGGAAACAGGCTCGGGCAGTTTTCATTCGCTTGCTATAAAGGTTACGATATTCTTAAAGATTATAAAATACATTTTTCAAAAACTGAATTTCCGATGCAAATATAATTTGGAAAAGGTTTATATTATGTACAATTAAATAATTCTGAGTTTATTATAATTTATGAATTTTTGGATTCTTTTGTTGTTGTGACATTTGTATTTGTACTTGTTATTCATAAAACAACTTTTTCACTAACATAGAAAAAACCTTTGAAAGTAAAATGATAAAGCACAACTGTCATATTAATATTAATTAATTGAGTTAAACATAAATTAGATCCAACAGAAAAAATATTAAGTAGAAGATATAAACCCTATTTTCAGCAAATTCACTTTTCCGTTCATTCCGGAGGAACATTGGTGTTTGACAGAAAGTTTCAAGTTTTTTTTGCTCCAAACTACCATCCTTGTATTGTCATTTCAAGTCATTGCTATGACAGAATGGTTAAGTGTTGGTTGTTAAAAATATGGGAGACCAGATTAACTGGCCAAGCATCTTCGCCATGTTTGTCATTGTCATATAGTATTCAGATCGATTACACCATTATTGAAAAAGAGTACCTTTAAAATATTTGGTTACTAATTTTTTTCGGAAACTTCATAAATTACTCCCCTACAAAAGTATGCATTATTCAGATGATCCCCGTTTATAAAACTACTACAGTCTACCTGACCTCGCACAAAGTAGGTCTTTAAGTATGCAACCACTGTCCCCAGTACATTTAAAAGGACTTATTGTATTAGTTCAGCATTTTTATATAATTTCAATAGTGAATTTAATTTAAACAGTAATATTAAATTGTCGCCTTAAATCTTACAACTTAATACAAATGTATTGTATTATTGAGCTGTACTGTGGGTGTTATTAACAAAGAAAACAACCGTGGACCTCATTCATCTGACATGGCCGTGCGTCATAGCAAGCAGTTAATGCTGAATGATTACAATGAGGTGGAATCGTATACACGAGTCGTCGGTCGCATATCCTTGACCCTGGTCTCGACTGGGTCGCCGACGAGAAGCGTTGAGTTGCCGGCGCCGCGTCCGAACAAATGAAACCTCGTACACCATCTTACACGTATCACTAAAGTAATCAAAAGGTTCGTATTGAACATCAGCATTCATATGAAAATACAATTTTAAACCGCCTAAGACTTTTCATATGAAATTCTTCGTATCTCACACGGAATACAAAGTGGAATGCGGTGAACGCAAACCTTACAGCTCTCATAATATTTCACTACGGCAAAACGGCTATTCTTTTCATCGGGCTGGCATTTTACCAAGCGACTTTTTATTCAACTACAAAGCTATGGGTAAGATTGGTCGGGGGCGCAATCAATGCTCCCCAGAAGGCAGATCGGAGCCTAAGAGCTCTCTTTATTTTATTTTCAGGCAGCATTATAGCCGACTAGTTTTAAACGTTCATAGAACTTGAGTAACTACTTGGTTATTTAAAATCCCGTTTAAAAATGACTATAGTCTGAATATTATTTTCAAAACTTTATTGAAGAGGTTAAGATAACAGTTTTAGTTGAAATTTAGGTTTTATTACAGAAAACCTAAGTTATTAATTAATATTTTCATTCTCAAAGATAACGTTTTAATGAAAACAATTGTAGGTTGTTTAATCAAAAATATTTATCGTTAAGACTAAGCAAATTTCATTTAGCTGTAAAACACTGTTTATATAAAATGATTTTGATTATAAACACTCTACGATTACATAAATTAAATTAAAACAAAATAGAAGCAACTCTGACACAACTCAAATGCTTCGAGTTGATGAACAATTGCCGTCGCGACACTTTTTTTTTTCTCTCCGTTTTGATAACTGACAATTCATTTTGCGAAATGTCCGGGGGATCGAGAATCATGTCAACGGTGAAGTTCGTAGACTTAAATTGCTTCCCTCTGTTCGTTTTTTTTTTTAATTTTAAGGACTAACTACTGAGCTATTTAATATTTTTCCGATTTAATTGGTGTAGTAATATTACTTTCTTAACGATCACAGGCATCTATTATAAAAAATTCTGTATGTCAAACACATTTGTGAAAGGTGAATTAAATATTTCAAAATATTATAAACAGCCGGACTCCGTATTGAGCTTGAAACGATAAACAATTTTATTATGTTGGTAAATTTTACGAGTACAAATTCAATTGTTGCAAATTAATTCAAGTTCGCTAATAGAGTCTCAACTTAAGGCTGTAGAGATTAAATTCAATTTACAATCTACACGCTTCAGTTTCAACGTAAACTATGAAACGTACAAACGGAACATAGGATACAATAGAGTATTTAGTAAGATCTCGTTAAACATCGCCCACGGCAGGTTCCGCGCCCCCTTTATCTACCCTCCCGGAGCGGCCCCTGCGTATTGTAAAGGTTAAGGACAAATTGTTCCAGATGCAGTTTTACCCATATTTATTCGACAACTAAAAACTGTATTAAATTAATACCATCTCTTTTCAAATCTTGTTGAACAAAGAGCTTTAAGTTTCTGTCATTATTAAACTTTAAATTTTTACACATAATAAAGTGTTTATCATTTTAATTAGTACCATATGGTTAGTGCTTAAGGTCTTCTTTGTGTTATAGTTTTGAATTTAGATTTAAGAAAAAAGAATCACCTGAGCGCTAAAGTTTTGGTAATGCATTTAAATAGTAATTTTACTGTTGTGTTGCTCTCTGGTACTGGAGACCGTCTAAGTAGGTACCACCGCAGTTTCTATATCTAGCGCCAGACTGTGCAAATGTTACTGAGTTCTGGTATTAAGAGAGTTGTAAGCTAGTGACATTACTGATGTAATGAAACTTAACACCTTATGTCTCAAGGGGTCGAGCGCAATGTGGTGCAGTGTATACCATCTTAACTAGCGATGCATTGTTGTGGGCCAGCGTGTCACTTACCATAAGGTGAATGTCTCGCTAGTCTCGTCACTTCGTCGAATAAAAACAAAATATAGTTATCCTTTACTTCGTAAAAAAATCATAAAAACAGTAGAGTATTGTTTTTTTATATAATCTGCTCAAAATGAATCACCGGTTTTGATATTACGATGTTGTAAGCTTAATCGCAATAAGTATAAAAAACAAAATCTTCATCAGAAACTTAAACAAAACAGGCCACAGACGGTAAGCACTCGTGAAGTAATTTGAAAAACAAACAAGCACCCTTCAGCTGAGAGTGCTACGCCGACACGATTACCGCTCCTTTTACTACTTTAATACACGTTTTGTAATTAATTTCTACAGCGCCCGTTTCAAAACTTATTTCTGTTTAACACGTATTATTAATTCATTATATCTATACACAGCTTTAGAATGAATAACACAATAACAAAATCTTATTTTTAATAATATTATCGCATTTATATAAAAACTTATAAAATCAAAGAACCTTTTTTCAGGACTATATTAAATATGAATTTGGTAACCCTAATTATTATATATCACCCCGACGTTACGAGTGATTTATACTACCTATGGTCACGGAAGGATTGAGGTGACAGATGTGCTGACGTTTTAGTCATCACGGAGTACCCACAACTTTTTAATTATTGTTCACAGTTAGATCTACACAAATAAGCTTACTGTATCCCAAAGTCTTTTAGAGATAGGGCATATAGGCGTTTGCTAGGTTAATGCGCTTTAGATAGATAGATTACATCTTTACTTAACACCAGGTGGGATCGTGGCCAAGCATTAACCTGTACCTCTTTAAAAAAAAAAGATTTGCTTCGTCTAAATTATTTAAAATCAGTTATAAGTTTTATTAGTTGTAACGTTATGTACATTAGGATAGGAAAAATATCAATGGAAAATTTTCATCTACCATCCGCTTGATGTAAACGAAAGAAGTCTTATTGTAACACAGCCTATTTCGTTCGGTTTTTTCCACGAAAAGCTTTAATTATTCGTATTACGAATGTGTGAAGTCATGGAAGAGAAGACCGTAAGCTGCGTCAGTGTAGTCAAAACGTTAACACTACCCTCAATTTTCTGCCCATTGAGCTTACGAAACACGTACGCTAAATTTAATTCGCGCATTCCTAAGAGTTTAATGCGAATAAAACTCCTTTGTTACACGGACAACAATGTCTAAACATAATTCTTTATTTTAGCATACTTCCTCCCAAAAAAGAATTTCATCAGTGGTACTAACAGCTCCATAATATAAGACTGCGGTAATAAGAATATTTTTGAATACTATTAATAAGTATTTATTTAAAAGACTTGTATGCTATTAGAATATTATGATGAGACTCTTTCATTATTAAATAATAAATGTTTAATTTTTAAAACTAGAAAACTATTCACCAGAATAAACAATATACCCGCCTATGATATCGCACTATTTAAGATAATAAATACTATACTATATTGTGTTTGTTAATTTGATACGCAACACTTTAAATATCGTTACCACAGTAATTTCTCTGGCTATAGTACTCTTTGAACCGGAATAAAATAATGTATACACACTTCTTACAGAAGTTGAAATTGCTGTGTTACCTACCTAGACAGCCTCCTGCAACAGAAACCTACCATCAGAAAAGCCACCAATTTAATCACGTCGAAAACTAATGAAATGATCGTCTTATCTTTTCGTCTAGTAGGAATGTACATTAAAAATTATTATATAGTAATAAAGAAATTACTTTAAATAACTACAAATTTTCTTATATTATTTTTATTCATTAGAAATTCGCAAAAGAAAGTTTTTAAAATGAAATAATATTTCTCAACGTGTAATTACTTCCCTCCGGAAGTGAAATATAAATTTTCCCTCATCACTTTAATTTGTTAAAGTTGTACTAATTATAGTGCACTTAAATGTAGTAGGAGCTGGATACTACATTTACATTTCTGTGTAACCAAACTCGATTACTCTCTTCCTCTGCAAGAAACATAGTAATTGGTACTATTAATGTTACTGTTGTATATGACATTAATGTTTTAACATTTATGAACTCTAATACAAAGGCGGTAGATAATTGTAAAGAATATAACTTATTATAATTTATTTTTCAAGATACCAAAGTTTCTATTTTAATTTTATGTATATAGTATACTCTACACGGTATTTTTCTCAAACGAAACAAACGGGCCTCCCCACTCGCGTACAGACAGACGTACATAGCAAAACGTGACTAGTCTACAACTCCTCTTTGTAGTCTTTTTGAATTAAGTTCGCTAAAATACAGCTCCGCCACCTTCCCCGTCGCCGTATATGAATAAAGTTTCGAAATAAAATGTAGGAATTAAGCGCGAGTCACAAAGCATATGCTTAGTTTAAAATTACAAATGTACTCGCGATATTAAAACGGGGATTTATGCGAATAATTTTGCATTTCTACCCTCGTAAAAATGACATCCTACTTAAATATATTCACAAAAGTAACTTGGGATAGATACAAAAAGCGTGTACGGTTTTAGAATTAGGATATGAGGATAGCGTCACTGAATAATTTAAATACAGTTATTGTTCCCAAGAATAGTTTTCTTATTGTTCATAATTTTGGGACTCAGTGCCTTTTTTTACCCGAACTGACTCGGAGTTATTATTTATACACAACACTCACCAACTGCGATTTGGTGGAGGACGTCATATGTCAAAGAAAGCTGTTATTTTTGAAACACGTCGGTTTCTTAAGGTTTATGCTTTTTACTGTACTGTCTACAATAATGAGTTATATTAACAGCATTTTTAACACATCGATATTTTTTAAACGTTTTTTTTTTATTTATTTCACTTTGTACATAAAGTAAAGTAACAGCAAAATATTAATTATACTAAAAAATAATGTTG
>DWLS01007074.1:0-11048 GCA_018246255.1 Pachliopta kotzebuea | reverse complement strand
TGCTAGGTTAATGCGCTTTACCATCATCGACCACATCTTCACTTAACACCAGGTGGGATAGTGGTCAAGCATTAACCAGTACCAACGTAAAATATAAAAGGTAATGAGATTTACAATTATCTCAATACGAGCGCAATGTGATGCTGTGTATACCATTTTAACCAGCTCCCACCATTTCCTTTACAATTAAATAAAAAAGTAAAGCATGAAGGAATGTATGAACAGTTCGACTCTCAATACCCGCTACCGTTTCGTAACAGATCCTGTTAATCCTCAGCTTCCGCGCCACGGCCGTTGGGGTAACTGATCAATCTTTGAACAACGGAAGATTTATGTTGAACCGCCACGTTTCAGTCGGTACGGCGATTTGTCACTACAACGATTTATACGACCACCGGCGGAGATCAAAGCGACCTGCGCACACACACCCGAGGCTCTACACGCAATATAATCTTCCTTCCAAATACACATAAAAATAGATTGCAATTGAAACGCAAAGTATAACGCATAGGTTTAATAAGAACAGTCTTATAAGCAAATGAGAAGAAAAGAAAATGAGATTAGATTAGAAAACGAAAAGGGCTGTAAGGAGTCCTAACAACCCACTGGACCCCATCCAACCCCACTTGCTTGTACAATTTGCTAATCAACAAACGAGGCTATGCCAGATGGTCCAAATCCGTTCATTATCGAAGGTGATCTATATCGGATGATGGTGATGATGAAATGAAATAATATTCTCTGATGATGGTAGCTCTGACTTGTCTTAAGCATCGAATTCATAAATTATACATCAAACGTTCTACCTTCATATTTAATTGGGCTAAGACTCGTCTATCACCTTTTATTCTGCATTTCAATTTATTTCCTTTCCTTATGTTTCCTTCATTTATACCTTTCCTTCTCTTTCTTACTTTAGCCTTACATTCTGATAATTATCTTCGTTGCTATAAACTGTTTAGGTAGGTACCGTCGCAGCTCTTTCCTACCGCCAATTAGTAATATGTAAACATTACTGCGTTTCCTGTAGGGTGCTGTATGCTAGTGAAATTACTGGGGTAACTGAGACTTAACACCTTAAATCTGGTGCTAGGTATACCAATTTAGTTAGCGCCACATTGTTATGTGCAATTGTATCGCTTACTATCAGGTCAACACTGCTCGTATCGCCGCATAGATAAATAAAAAAAAAAATAGTCAATAAAAGTAGTAACGATTTTGAATCAGTTAAATTTACTTTATCAATACATAGTTAAATATTTAACAACTTAATTTTGTATCCAATTATTCATAATGTTTAAATAAAACCCAAACATACTAGAAGACTTCAAGACATAGTGAGTTCATATATATCCATAGGTCGGACTGTAGACAAGAATTATTTATATAATCAAATCGTTTAATAATTGGAAGAAAATTCGTAAAGTTTCATCGTCATCATCATCATCAGGCTTCGGTAGTCCATTGCTGAACACAGGCCTTTCCCAAGGAAAGCCTCTTAGACCAACCTTCGGCTATACGCACGAAACGCAGTCTCCACTCTGAGACACATCTACTTCAACTAGCCATCCAGAGGACCAAAGTCACCAACCTAACCTATCGAGTATGCAAACTGAAGAGGCAAATGGCTGATCACGCCTATCGCAGAAGTAACCACCGTTCGGTTGTAAAGTTAAGATTTATTAAATGTTTAATATTGAACAAAAGAGACCAAGGGGTAGACCAAGGAAAAGATGGACAGATGATGTAGAAGAAGATTTTAGCTGTAGCGCCATCGAGTAAGTAAATGTTTTATATTAAGGTTAACATCATCGTCATCAAAACATTTCTTTAATTTTAATAATATTGACACATATCGTAGATCAAAGGCGTAACGACCCGCTCCCAAACTGTCCGCTGGCCGCCGAAATCAAAGGAGTAACCGCCGCGTCAGAAGTGAAAGGCGGTGTATATATAATAACAACAATTTGGATCTTTAGCTGTGTGCCCTCGCAAATTATTAAACAAGCTGAACACGCGATGGCAACGCCAGAAACATCACCGAGCGATCCTGATGTAACTGAAGAGCAGGGGCTGCGCGGGTACGGCCTCTCATCAGCATCAATATCAACAAATTTTAGATACTTGTTAACCATAACCTAAAACGTCATGTCATCAGTCGACGTCCTCTGGTACACGTAAGCCTTACCCAATAGTTAGGGATGGGCCAGAACCTCGTTTGTTGATTAGCCCGGTGCACGAACAGGTGAGTTTGGCTTGAATCATGTAAATAACAATTTGAAAATGATCATTTCTTATTTTAAGACTATGACGGGTCTAAGGCGGAAGAAGCAGCATGCTCCCCAAAGTGCGACTCATCAACACACGATGATGGAAAACGCATCGTAAGAAACCCTAATATAGTAAGAGAAGCTGTTGATCGCGAGCAACGGAGAAACGAACAGTGTCGAGATCTGGAAGACCTATATCCAACAGTGGACGATCAACACTTGATGTTAATGGCTCTAAATATTCGTAATACTTTTACTAGATCTCTAACGGAGTCAATAGTGACTTGTTAGTTAGAATCGCTAAGTTCCTCACTGGGAAAAGTTAAGGCCACCGAAAATCCCAATGGACCTAGAACTCCGCAGTTTAGCAATCATAACTTTTTCTCTAAATTCTTGGTAAGTCCCAATTTTTTTTCCTTTTTCCATTTTCAAAGAAATTATGTATATCTGTTGTACTAAATCATGAATGCTCCTCTATTAGTACTTATTCTCTTGTATGCTTAACTCTTTGGTATATTAGAACTGGAATCGTTTTTGCATCAAATCTGCCATTTTTGTGTGCACAAATAAATTTAAAAAGTAATAAATTATCCACGCCTTTAATTTCTATGGAATTCACAACCAGAAACTCAAAATTGATAATCTCGTCCCGGTGGAAGTTCTCACGTACTTTTGTGTAGTCTATTGATTGCTATAAATACCTTCTCTTAACATTGTAACAATTACTTGATTTAAAAAAAATCGTGATCTTAAAAAGGTACATTATTAGCTTTTAACTTAATACCGGAGCTTTCAAAAAGCTTTAAAACTAAACCAATGATTCTTAGTAATACGGTCTTTTAATTTTTGAATTTTCACAATTTCAAATATATATCGACTTTTTCTAGTATATATATTAAGTCCTATATTTAGGCATTAATTTATATATTTGGTAATTAGGAAGCAATTGGTGTTAAGTTAGTCTTCTTATCAAGAAGCTGGCCTCCAATATCCTCATGTTGAAATACTGGTGGTAGTGCTCTTTTGCCGGAGAACGTCTAGGTAGGTACCGCCGCAGCTCCTACTTCTACCGCCAAATAGTATGCAAACATTACTGTGTTCCGGTTTGAAAGGTGCTGTATGCAAGTGAAATTACTGGGGTAACTAGATTAACATTATACGTCTCAAAGCAACTAGTACAATGTAGTGCTGTATACCATCTTAACCATCATCACGTTGTTATGGACAAGCGTATCACTTACCATTAGGTGAACGCCTTACTCATCTCTTTGCCTTGTAAAATTAAAATTTTGCGAACCGCTTGTGCAGTAAACCTGAGATGCCCTGCCGTGTTGCAGATCAGATTTTAAGATCAATTTGTCGATTAAACGGGCACGCGATGTCAATGGCTGGCCAAGTTAGATCGGAGATACGTCGCAGGAGGCTGCGGGGATTTATCTCAGAGTGATCGTCAACACGAGCTCACGCGAAGAACAATCTAAACTTGACTTAGTAATACTTCTTCTAAGTCATACTTCCTCATGACTGTTGGTCGAAGTCATCTGCAGTGAACCACACGACGACTTCATTATCAGTTATAATGTAGTGGTGTTGGCATTGCCTTCTCCATTCCATATAGCAGTCCGATGGATGGTCATCACATAGATATATTGGTTTTATCACCATGTTCTCCTTCTCCGTCAGAGCGTGTGATATTGGTGTTATACTTACTGCACTTAAATTGAAAAATTCATTGGTGCGGATTCGAACCCAGTACCTACGAAGTCGGAGGCGTTCAAACCACTAGGCTATCACGACTTCATTGACTCTTAAATATAATATTGCTTTGTGATCAGAATATTCAAAAGACTTAAAATGCAATGATGACCTATCAGACCTGCACCATCCACCGGCTTCCTAGTACCTTACTATACATTAAATTACTATAATTTCTTTTTTATTTTAAGACGAATAGATAAGGGGTGTATGTTATCACCTGATGATCACCATCATCAACGGATATACATTCATTCTTAGACATAGGCCTTTACTAAGAATTTAAACACGAATTGATTCTACGCTGTATAAACTACATTACATTAATATTATTGATGCCTAATAAATCACTAAATTTAGTCCTAGTATATTTAATCAAACTATTTCGCAATTTGACCTTAATTTGAGATTCTATTATTTTCAGGACCACAATTACTTTGTTTTAATGAAAATATGATTAGTGTCTAAAAAATCACTAAACTTGGACACTTCGTAGTATATTTAATAACACTACTTCCCAATTTGACTTTTATTTTTGATTCTATCATTTTCGGTACCACAATTGTTTTGTTTTAATGAAAATATGCAGCCTTCTAATTAATGGGGGTCTGGCTCCACACCAATCTGTATTGGGCCAGTGTGATTGGTGACGGCCCAAATCACTCACTATTGGAGTAGGCGGGTCCAGTGGACGTATATCGACTGATAATGATGACTAGAGAAGGAAAGCATTCACCTGATGGTAATTAATGTATGCCTATAACGCGGCGCTGGTTAATATGGTATACATTGCAGTTATTGCCTTGAGACAATAAATCTCGTTACCTCAGTAATTTCACTAGCATACAGCACCCTTCAAACCTGAACACAGTAATGTTTTCATTACCATTTAGCGGTGGAAATAGAAGCTGCGGTACCTACCAAAACGGACTCCAACAAGAGACCTACCAATTTGCTAGAATTAATACATTAAATTAGTAATATTCTCGTTACTTTTAATAACCTCATATTTGTTGTCAGTTAATTGTGAACTTATATTAATTACCGTAACAGTCCGTTACACAGGCCGGTAACATTAACTGCTTATATAAACTTGTAATTTACGACTCACCGGGCATGTCTATGATACAGCAGTAACTGTCCATACAACAAATAATGAACAGGGCTGACTTTTATGTCCCACACAAATCAAATTTCAATGCGCCCACAGCTGGGCATAGAATATGGGATCTACTTACAGATCCGTCCTGCGCTGCCCACATACAGCTACTGCTAATAGTATAAAGGAGATCAGTTGCGTCAACAGAAATCTTAAGTAACAAACTTTCAAAAATAGACCATAGATCTAAAAAAGATGGAAAATGTGGAACGAGAAGAACTTATTGGCGGTAGATCTCCTTATTAACGGCAGGTCTCGACATTGGTAGTAGCTCTTCTTATTGGTGGTAGATCTCTACATTGGTGGTATGTCTTTTTATCGGTGGTAGGTCTCTTTATTGATCGTAGGACTCCTTATTGGTAGTAGGTCTACACATTGGTGGTAGGTCTTTTTATTGTGGTAGATCTCCACATTGGTTGTGGCCCTTCTTACTGACCTGACCATTTTATTGGTGATAGGTTTCCACATTGGTGAAAGCTCTTTTTACAGGCGGTAGGACTTTTTATTAGTGGTAGGTTTCCACATTAGTGTTAGCTCTTCTTATTGGTGGTAGGATTTCTTATTGGTTCTCTTTATTGTAGTAGATCATCACATTGGTGGTAGGTCTCCTTATTTGTGGTAGGTCTCCAGATTATTGGTAGCTAACGTAATTAATTTAGCAGCGGACCCTTTTGAAAAATTGTATGTTTAAGTTTAAAATTACATGTTAAAGTGTTGTGTTAAACAATAATTTACATGTGTTTACTGTCTGCTTACTGTTGACAAGTAAACTGACACGAACAAATATTGTAATAAGAGTAATGACGTTGAAATAATTTGGCGCATTAAGAGCTCAGCGGGCGGCGGATCTCCAGCACTCCACCACGTGAAGTCTGGACTAAATCCATCCCAAGAACTGAAACCGTACTTAAATAACGGAACCCAGTTATTTTCATTACTTATTAACATTAATTAATATTAGAAGATCTCCAAACAAAGGAGTTTTTAGAAAACTGCTGAAAAGAAAGTATTCGGAATCAATGGATTAGATTGTCTTATATAAAGTATTAGGTTATATATATATTTTCATATATTTGTATATATATTTATCTTCTTTTGTATTTATATTTATTATTGTATGTATATGTACTGTATAAAGCCTTAAATATAACTTCCACACTTCACCTACCGCATCTTCCACCTCCTATATTGACAGGTAAAGAATGACTACAGGCATTAAGTCCGCATATTGGATACTAATTTTAGGAGGTTTAAAAAAGTTTTTAAAACTAAATAAAATAAAATAAATAATAAGTGAATTGATAGTAAATCTTTACTATAAACAACCATGTATGCATTTATTTCCTTTGACCAATGCTTATTAAGTAATTATGAAGATTACAAAGGTGATGCTGTGGAAAATAATAGTAAATAGATAGTAACAACAAATGTTCATCGAATCTTGTTATTGGTAGTTAAAGATAAGGATAAAGATACGAAAACAGTTAAAGATGGAATATATACAATAATAATAATATATGTATATTACTATTGTATAATGTAAGGCGTGTAATCGAAGATCTCGCTGGCGTGGGAAAGGCCTATGTCCAGCAGTGGACTGTCGCAAGCTGTTTTCTTATTTACTATCTTTCATAGTCTGAGGAATAAAAGAAAAATTAAAAATATTGTACATCAAACAATAAACGTTACTAAAATGATTGAACCTACTTCATCTTTGTTCTTCATCAGCCATTGCTGGATATAGATCTCCGTCAATGTAGGGATTTGGGCCATCTCCAATTACGTTACCCCCAGGGTTTTATTTATAATTTTTCCTTTTTCTATTTATTTTCTTTCTTTCCATATTCTATCCTTTCACTTCATATTATCTTTCTTCTATTCCTTGTTCTCATCCGCATCGCCTCTCATTCCAAAAACCGCCACATCTTTACAATATTAATTTTTAACATTATTCTATATTTTTATGGTACATTTTTGCTCTTATCTATTTAGTATATATACTATAAATTTTTTCCTTATTATCTTTTACTTTTAATATTTACCATTTAACAATAATAATTGGCTTTCTTTAACATTTTTTTAAACTATTCATTTATAGTTTTATTTATATTTATTACTTCTGGCTCCAAGGTTGATGTGGAGCCTGTGCCTTGTCTGTTTATTAGTAGGCTGTATGAGCAGGTGAGGTTGGCTTGGGTCACGTGAGATGTGTGGGACCCCTTACACCTCTAAACCTACAGATTCTTTTAGACATTTTATATCACATTAAGTGCGAGGCCATTTCCAGAAGATTTACAGCCGTTGCGTTTAGGGCCTATTAGAACTCGTAGCCGTGCTTAACTTCAGTGCGTATGAGACTTAAACAATCTCTTAAAAGAATGTTTCTTGAAAATTGTATGACTTGTTTAAAAAATAAGATATAACTAGGAAATTTGTATAGAACATAGAAGTGGAGAAAGTACAGCCGCTAGATGGAAAGAAAATGTGATGCCGCACTGGTTGAAAGTTTCGTAAGAGTACCTTGAAATACCCTAACTCAGTGAACGCGTTATAAATATATTACACAAATTAGTTCTTAACTAAATACTGAGAACAATCTTTTTAAAGTTGGTTAAACTATAGAATTATTTCATCAAAACATTTACCCAGTAGTTGTACCGTATATCAATTGTACGAAATCGGATTTGAACTGACTTAAGCTCTATATCTGTTGAATAAGTTGGCCTGTAATAACTTATATTGTATTCTAGTTATTCCAAGGGTTGGTGGTGCAAGCCACGGGTTTCTAAATCCGTGGTTTTTTTTCTAATTCAAGGGCTTTCTTGACCACAACCCCAACTGGTATCGGGGTGAGGTTTGTGCAGGTAAAGCGCTTTAACTTACAGTACTAATTCACTCTTGTTTTAAAGACGCTCACGAAGAAGAATAGTAGATTGAGAGAATAAAAGAAGGAAATAGAATGACAGATTAAAAAAGATATAAATAAAATTATGTAAACGAGCCTTGCATCTTGCAGTAAACCGGAAGACTGGCTTTATGCTGAGTTAGGGCCTGCTTGGGGATAAGGTACTTACGATAATTACACTTAGATTGTCAATGTTTTACTTTGTATTCCTATTTATTAATTTTTGTTCCTTAAGTATGTACTAAATCTTCAAATAAACGGTTTCTTTCTCCTTCTTCTTTGGTGACTGTTTTTATTTGCATGAACATAACTTTCATTATTTATATTTCTTTTGAAGTCAAACAATTTGATACACGTCTTAAAGTACGAGATATTAGTTGTTATTAACTGCATATAAATTGAACAATTCATTGATGCAGGATTCGAACTTGGTACCTTTGAAGTGGAAGGCGTTAAAACCTAGGCTATCACTTCTGTACTGCCCTTGGTCTGTAGCGCTGTTTCCTGTACAGTTGTACATTGAGTAGATTTACTGAAGCTAAGCGGCTTAGCCGACTCGCTCTAGGTGTGGAAATGACCGCAGTAAAATTAGCCAAACGGCTTTACCAAGGTATTATAGAGACTAATGGGGTCCCGTTGTATCAGTTTCTACACACGGCCACAGCGAACACACAACACCATCAAGTAAATGAATCAGATAAGAGTAAGAAATGTAAAGAAATAGATGTGATGAATGTTGAACTTTAAGGAACTTAACACATTCAATGCCGACCACTCGGATCCGAGCGAGCGGCACGTTCATCTTCTAGCAGTCAATAAGCCAGACAGACATTATAGTTAATTTACTTATTAAAATAATAGTAATAACCATGTACATTCATCTATATCTTTAAATATTCCTATAAACTTAATCAAAATTTGCCTTAAAAAAATTGATCCCCAGGTATTGTTTTCCATTATTGCTAAGGCAGTGAATGTGTTAATATGATAACAAACACTAATAAGTGATAACACCAACAGGACCTTCACTTGGTAGTAAGTGAAACGCGTCTATAACATAGCGCTGGTTGTAACGAAAAGTAGATATGTGATTACTGAAGCCAATAGACAGTCGCAAGAGTCACATAGTCGTGGCTGCAGCGGAAACAAGGAGCTGGTACCCTTTTCTACTGCCAAATAGTAAGCAAACATTACTGTGTTACAATTTGAAAGGTGTTGTATGCTAGTGAAGTTACTGAGGTAACGAAACTCAACAAACTCTCGATACCACCGTAATTTCCACTAGCATACAACCCTTCAAACTACAACACAGTAATGTTTCAAAAACCAATTTTAGATAGCTTTAACATCAAACAATATGTATATATGTATATGTAAATCTTACTGTGTGACAGTTAAATACGTAGCTGTTTTATTGAGGTGGAGATGCAATAATATTTTGTGATGATGTGGTATATATAGAAGTTAATTTACACCGATATGTTCTCCTTGCGTCAGTTCAGCTTGGCGATTCTATCAGCAGTGGGTTCCAGCAGTTCCACCAGGTCTACGTAATAGACGGCTCCAACTATCCATCATCATTACGCACTTATCGAAAGCTGATTACTAACTGCCGTCATCATCAGGAGATGTATTAAATCAAGGCATAAACTCCAGGGAATTTAAATAATTACAAATGAAATTTCCTTTCAGCTTCTAATAAACTTAAGGCTGAAGAGAATCTGAATTCTTTATCTCTTCTGTATAATATTTCTTTTCGATATATTTTTTATTTACCTTAACATATATATATGTTAATTTGTTGATGGCAGATGTGGTGGGTTTGAGTTATAGACTTGCCCATAACATAGCGCTGCTTAAGATGATATACAGCACCACATTGCGCTCAATTTGAGACGTATGTTAAGTCTCGTTACCTCAGTAATTTCACTAGGATATAGTGCCCTTCAAACTGGAACACAGTGATGTTTGCTTTTTACTATTTGGTAGTAGAAATAGTAGCTGCGGCGGAACCTACTTGGTAATAGACTCACTAATATTTTTGAATTACCGAATATAAATGAGGGTTCGCGTAAAACTGTTCATAGAAGTTTTCTTTATAAACTTAGTAAATTATTGGGGTAACGAGATTTAATACCTCATGTCTCAAAGCGAATAGCGTAATGTGGTACTATTCCATCTTAATTAGCGTTATGTTATGGTCAAGCGTATCACAATCAGATGAACGATTTACTCGTCTCATCGACTAGTAAATAAGACTTACTAATACAGACTATATGTTTTAAAGATCAAATTTCTATATTACTTTAATTACTACCATAATTATTTTTTTAATGATTATATCCACGCGATTTGATACATTTCTTAAAGTACGTGATATTAGTTGTTACACTAACTGCATATTGAACAATTCATTGGTGCAGGATTCGAACCCGGCACCTTACGAGTGGGAGGCATTCTAACCACTAGGCTATAACTGCTACCATAATCAGTTTAGACGTACGATAGAACTCCATAGAATATAAAGACGCAGAGTCATGTTAATACTTAGTTATTCATTAGCAATATATAATATCTACTAATAATAGTAAATCTTTTATTTACTGTAAATAAGTAACATACAGTTACTCTTACTTAACTGTTAATAATATTTCAGTATTGGACTTCACAGTCAAAAAATCAAAGAGACAAGATTACACTAATATTAATTAATACATTGATTGTTTAAGATTAAGATCATGATAGCTTAGTAGTTCGAACGCTTTCCCCTTCGAAGGTACCGGGTTCGAATCCTGCACCAATGAATTGTTCAATTTATATGCAGTTAGTATAACACCAATATCTACTCTAACGGTGAAGAACATGAGGAAACTATATCTATATGATGACCATCCATCGGACTGCTATGTGGAATGGAGAAGGCAATGCCAACACCAATACATTATAACTGACGAGGAAG
>DWLS01007073.1:0-11048 GCA_018246255.1 Pachliopta kotzebuea | reverse complement strand
AAGCTGGATAAGTATGTATTATTACTGAGCCGGGAGCCGTTACCAACAATAATACTTGGTAACCGAAGGAAATCCCTTTTTTAGTAAATTTTGAGTACGAATCAAAAAAAAAATCTCTAATTACTGAGTTGTATAAAAAATCAAAACATACACACATACAGGTCTATAAATTTTTCTACAGGCTTATATACAACACGTGGGGCGAAGGGGAAAAGAGCGTGGGCCTTGTTATGGCAGAATGTTTTTAGTAAAATAAAAAGATCAGAATACTTTATCATCTTTATTAATTTCCTTATCGGATGTATCTGGTACGGAGACCATATACTCATCTGTATTTGTCACGATTGCATTCCATTCACGTGCAGAGGACCCGGAGCCGGCGCCGGAGCCGCGGGCAGGTCGCGCGACGGTCACCGCCGCGACCGCCGGCGTACCATCAGTTAAGAAATTTGTGTGCAAAGAGCTTTATTAAAGTTGTAAGCTATGGTTTCTTTAACATGCTAGTTGTCGCGTCACTTTATGGGGACAGAGAACGTAACGGAACGAAACGAGTCAACGGCTAATCATTCCGTCGAAGTGCGGATTTCGAAGGAATTCCTTTTAGTATGCAAGTTCTGGCGCTTCAAGTATTCAATGGAGCAGTATTGAAGAACTTCCATGTTCTTTTTTCTCATTTTCTGGGTTTTTGTGTACAAATTAAACGTTTAAAGATATACTTTTTTAATTTAATTCAATACTGAATTTTACCCGTGCCACTAGGAATGTGCGCGAAGGGGTTTTGCAATTCGCCGAGGATACGAACATACACATCCGCCGCGAGCAACACTCCGGGAGTGGTTGGTTACGTCCATGTTCTCGTAAAGTGAAAGCTCACGTGAAACCTTTTCTGATTTAATTTTTCATCTCATCAGTATGGTTAGTGTACGGAACTGTTCGCGCGGCGACGGTACTCGTGTTCCAACGACGTCGTTATATGGTAATTCATTATTTTCATTTCATCCTATTATTGTCTTCCCAGAACGGAAGGTATTTGCTGCATTCACTGCGGCTGGCACGATTTATAAATTTGAATTAAAATGCTCCCGCTGAGACTGAAGCCAGCGGCAGGCGCTTATACTCAAGTTACACTTTCGACTTGAATTTATTTATTCAGGCCCAAGTTGCTCCGCTTGTTGTGTCTCGGCGCGTCCGTAGCTTATGTGAAGTGGGTTCGTGTAAGTAATTTATGTAATTGAATAGGAATTCACATGTAGAGGAGTCGCGCTCGAAGTATCCGGGGAATGTGCTTTAATTTGCGGCCGGGCGTTGTGCGGGACGCGGCGCAGTGCGGGGACGGTGCAGCCCGAGCTGCGGAGAACAGCGACATGATGCAAACCTGCAGGGAGGCCCGCAGCTCAGACTCGCAGACGTTTTGCTTTGTAAAAAATGCTAGTGTTAATTATATTGCGTGTCGGAATTATAAAGTTGCTTTATATCTGGTAAATGAGTCTGCTAACTTGACCCCGGATGATTGGGTAAACGCACCGCCTACCTTCCCGCGCTGTACGTATTTCACGCTGGACGTACAGTTTCAACAGAGCTCACTAGGAGTACTTTCTTCTTGTGACAATCACTTAACGAGCGAGCTTAACGGTATTCCTCCTATTATGTTCAGTACCTATGCGCCGAAGGTGACACCGATCTCAACTCAACTTTTTCAGTACTCTTACTCTTTAGACGTCGTTTTACGCTCTTAGAAGACAGAATTAATGCATTTGATCCCTAAAAAGGCGATCGCTCAGATCCTGTAGACTTATAGCCATCAAATCATAGAGACCTTGATAAACCGCCAGCCCGCAAATATCTGGAGAAGCATCGGCTGATCAGTAATCGGTAGTATGGTTTTCAAAAGGGTCGCCCGTCTTGTAATCTTCTAGTTTAACTAACTCATCGATCGGCACACGTGGGTGAGAGTAGGGTGGCCTTGGCTGTTAATATGGACAGTGCCCACGCCTTCGATCGAGTTTGGCACAAAGCGTTACTTTAGAAGCTGCTATTTTACGGGCTTCTCGTCAGATTGTGCAAGCGACCAACCAGTTTTCTTGCGAATCAAAGCATCATGACGTTCGTTGACGGAGCGTGCTTGTATCCCAAGCTTGCGATTTTTGGCGTACCACAAGGTTGTGTATTATCGCCCACAATGTTTCTGACGTATATCGATGATATGTAGCATATCTGTAATGTACATGGTTATGCTGATGATAGCACTCTGGATAATTTCTGCGCCGGACATACTAAAAAGTCTCGGGAGAGCGTTGAAGATTGTCGAAATAAGCTTGTGTCGGAAATTAAGACTTTGTAAGATAAAGTCTCTTATTGAGGCCGACTCAACGAAGTCATGGAAGGTAAAGTCAAGATGACTTGCCTTCTATGTATTCATCATAAATTTCGTTTCTAATGGAAAATTTAAACGTTTTCCGTTTACGCGTGTGTGTGTACGTGCGTTTGTTTTCGTGTGTGCGCGTGTACTGCAAATGAATTTATCTCAAGTTCTTCGCTTTTCCATCTATAATCCCCCGTGTGCGTGTGATCAAGCCCCTCCCCGCCGCGACGTCGGCACCCATTTGGTTTAATTAAACCGTTCAGTTAGCGGGCGCGCGGCCGCAGTTAACTTGTAAAGAGCAATCAAACTGTTCATTTATTTGTTTGTTAACAAGATAATAGGGAAGTAAGCGCACGGACACTAATTAATTATTTCCCGCGGGTCTGCGGCGGGCACTCGACGCCGCGGGATGTAGGGGACGGGGATGTCGAAGGATGCGTGAGGTAATGATGTGGTGGGAGCGGGGCGAGGGGGGGGGGCAGCACTTGAACGATGTGACCACTGAAGCACTAGCTCAGTGGTAATATTGTGTTACAGGAATCACACGTGTTATTTGTTTCATGATTAAATAATACTACACGAACGTCGAGCAGTACAGCACAGCACAGGACCCTGGAACAAAAGGTCTCCGTGCGGAGGCGTCACCTCACCTCTTCACCTATTTAGCATTTCCCAAGTAAATAAACCTCGTTTCGGACTTTTGATATTAAAATAATAAACAGAGTTAATATTAAAGATGATGTGGGCGAGTCCGTGGGAAAACACGATGTTGAAGAAATCCAAGAAACCCTGAATTTTCACGTTGATTCCTTTAATAAATTAGTACGGGAGCGGCGGCGGGGCCCGCTCGCAGCTGCAACTAACCTTTACCATACACAGACAAATAATAAATATCTAAGTTGAACAATGAAAAAGTTAAGTTCAGAGACATCAACTTAAAACCAGTTTCCCAGTGTAAAGTAGTCTGTCTGTCTGTTGTAAGTATTTATAAACATTAGACTAATTGAGCCACACAGTATGTAAAACATTTAAATAAATAAAATATTTCCTGCTCGTGGGGAGAGTATTCCCTGTTCAGCGTCGTCAGCCGTTTCTTCTGGGCTGAGGCCCGGACATTTGTTTCCCGCTAGAAATTTATCTTTATCAATGTAAGTAATAAAGTAAAAAAACTAACACAAAAAACTTAAGTTTCATAAATACATGTAATCTTTAATCTTTTTTTTTCTTTCGATTTTGGTGAATGACGGCGTTCATTAAGTTACTTATCATCTGTTTTTTTTAAGGTAATAACGGTATACACAGCACCACATTGTGCTCGACGCATTTCGACATGAGGTTTTAAGTCTCGTTACCCCAGTAACTTCCCTAGAATACAGCACCTTTCAAACTGGAACCTAGTAATGTCTGGAGCTGGAATGTTTCTTATCAAGTTCCTGGGTTTGTCAACCGGGAGTTTTTTGAGAATTTTTAATTAATGTAATGAATTCATTTAAAGTAAATTTGATATAAATGCTTGTTGAATTGTCCACGTCCAGGGTCCACCGCCGCCTGTAAGTTATCCACCAGCTTAAGGATATGGTAATAATTACACTACATCAAGTTGTACCACCGCGTTGATGGTTTATCATAAGAACACAAAGCCAGGAGTGTTAGACAACGTTATGGTCTCTTTAATCGTAACAAACAAAATTGAGTGTTGTGAAACGTTTAGATACTTAGGTCTCGCTGCAGACCAACACTGTAACTGGAGGCTACTTATAGATGTTGTATGTGACGAACTCGAGCTACAAGAAATGTGTATCGACGACAGGGGGTTGAGGAGGTGGCGAGAGTGGGGGGTGCAATGGGGGAGGGGAAGGTGAATTATAATATTAATTGAAAATGTCTTTTGTATTTATCATTAGTACTCGCAGTTTCAACAATTACCACTCCTTGAGAGGCTGAGCGGCTGAGCCGCAGTACGCGGCTTGTCTCTCTGTAATCCCTGGCCCCTCGGCCGCGGCGCGAACTTTGATTGTGTCGATTGGAATTTGAATTGAAAAAATTGAATGGGAAACTTGGTTGGAATCGTGCGGGATTCCCAGAAGGGATTGGTTTCTGTCCACAGCCACAACTGATTAGTTCCGATCTCGGGTTCCATTTTCACTTTCACCGCAACCAAAGTGTAAAGGTCTGCAGTGCGCGGCCGGTGCCGCTGCGCTGCCTAGCATTTTGCATAAAGTTCAACTCCGCTGCGATCCTGTAGAATAATTGATGGGTCTGTGTTTCCACTGCTAGGCATGGGCCGTGTCCCAACATATATAATAATTGAATTGTTTGTTGTAACGTGTACTGCAACTATACAGATATTTACTGAACGTGCGGGGATACAATCCGCTGTTGTCGCTGGTGCCGAGAGGTCGTCTTATTTCTAACATCAACAGAAACCGCTAACAGCATGAGTTCATATATTAATTAGGCCTCATTGTAATCCTTGCAATAGTACCTGGAAATCTTGCGGCCGTAAAGTTCTCCCACAGAATGTCCAAAAATATTGTTCTTAAGGCAAGGCGTGGTTTTGGGGAAAGTTCCTCCTCTAATGTGTTTTACGAACGTTACGGCGGACTTTTTGTCGCGGACTAACTTCTGAGAGCTTTCGGCGATCGCGCACAGTTACTTATGAATAGAAACATTTACTGTATGGCAGTTCAGCAACCTAATTACACGGAGTTAAGAAGTACTCTCACGGGCGTGCCGGGTTCGATCCCAGCGCAGCACCAGGCATCTGGTGGAAGTTTTTCGCTGGCACTAATAATATAACACAGATCTTATTAACATATATAACTATAGTTTTATAAAAAGTTAAGAGAAAACAAAGTAAAGACTACACGGCGATAAAGATATTGATGCATTAAAAAAAACTTAAAAACATCTTTTGTGAGTTCCAAGTACACAAGTTATGTGTTTGTATGGTTTATGTGAGATATTTATGTTCAGCCATGAAATATTTAAAGCCGCCGATAAAGTACAAGGGGACGTAAATCGCGTTAACAAGCCTCCCCCCCCCGCGAAGTCGCTCAATGTCGAGTGGAGCAGGTGTCGAGGATTAACCTGTGCTGGGTGAAATAGTAATTACATGTCCGGTCGCGGGGGACCCTGAACGTTACTTCCGGTTCAGTTGAAGCGACTCACTCTTATGCGGCACCTGCACTGTGGTATTGTGGGGTAGAAATAAATACATTAGGTAACTTGTAGGCACCTATCAACCCCTTTACTAGGAGCAGCGCCTCTCCCCCCTTTTGCCCCCGGCGCGGGGTCGCGCTAAAAAGGAACTCGCGCGTCGCCGTTACAAAAACCCGATGCCTCGTAAAGTGATATATGTGCGTGCGTTATCGCGGGCCCGGGTTTAGTGCCGTTTTATTAAAAGCTTTAACAAATAAAGAGGAAGGAATAAAACACGCAGCAGACTCCGCACCACCCTCCCCACCTCTACCACCAAACACAGCTGACTTATCTTTATGCCGCGCGTAAAGTTTCACTCTCGGCAGGTTGAATACTTTACAAATATAGCTTGGAGTTCACCAGAACCGCTGAAGTGCTTCCATAATGATGATGCGCGTTAAAAGTTATCCGGACGAACATCGGAGAAGGGTTCGCACTAAATATTAAAAAAAAAATCACATTCATAACCTGTTCGTGGTCTCATAGTCGTTATGATAAAGCGAAGGGTCTGCCTACGGATGGCGAAGCTTAACGTGTCACGCGGCGCGATGCAAACCTCGCATGGACTTGTAAGCTCTACTTAATTAAGCTCTCCGCTACGTCACCTGCACACGTCTGCGGTGTTGTGTTGTATCAATCGTTACTATGTTCACTATTCATGTGTCAACCTGCTGACGTTGGACCTGCACATCCCTCTCCTCCCGTTTCTACCTGAAGATATTTAAGAATACCTAGTTTTTTTCTTTAGTATTGTTTCTCTTAGTGTTGTAGGTAAAGGCCTTTTGGTTCATTCTTTTCCATGTCTCTTCCTTTTAACATTCCTTTTCCTCAACTTGTCCTTCTCTCTTTCATCTTCCATACATACTACTTATCTTTCTATCCTCATCCACACATTCGCCGCAATTTTTACATTTTCATACAGTACCTAGTTACCGGGAAGGCGCTGATGTGACAGCAGTAAATACACTGGGACATAAAGCGCCTCGTAAACCTGACAGAGGGACCGCAGCTCTAACTTGATCCGCTTCCAAATGAAGTTATAAGTTTTATTCGCGGTCATCAATTTAGCTGATATTCATAACCTGGTACCGGGCCGCGGCACCACGCCGTGTATAAGGGCGTATACAGTTTACTATTGCTGATCTCAGAAGCTGTAGCCGAGCTGTTGTACGTCGGAGTATAACTATATTCATGCACATTGGAACTCGATTAGGAGTACACGGACTGCTGCAGGTATTATGACCTATGCCAATGCTCTCAGCACACTTCATTCAGGAGAAAACTCCGGGAGTGCGATTTAAAAATTTACATGTCTATTGTATGCCAGATCAGTCTGTCAATACAAACGATTAAGAAGAAGGTTGTATGATCGGCTGAGGAATCAAATATTAAACGTATGAACTATGAAGCTGAATGAGAGGTACGGATATCGTTTTCCTCGCTGCGAACGGCGAGCAATGTCCAGTTGACCGCTCGCTCATTTTTTGACCATGGAAAATTACCTCTAGCTCACAACGTGGAGGACACATGGACACGTGAACTGTGCAGTTCTCTCTTAAAGCGATCGAATTAAATAAAACTTAACCTTTATCTCAAACAAATTTAGCAACATTCTGTACAATTCCAACACAATGCTAAGTTATTTAGATCCCAAAATACTTCAATTTCAATCTGTAAAGTATTTAAGGATTTAATTAAAAATGTTTAAGCTCGTCCCCGCAGGGGCAGGGGGTGAGGGTATAGCACCTCTCACCCCCACAACATCGGTCATTACACATTTACATGAACGATTATTAATTTCCATGGGCCGGTGGTGTCCCGGTGCCAGGTCCCCTACGAAACTATTGAGGTCACAATTGTTGTGTGTCAACACGTGGGCTTTGGATTAAATAATTTTATCTTCTATCTTTATTAATGTTCGTGCGCTCTGCTGTTGATTGGATTTTTTAGGTTGTAGAAAAATGACAGACTTTATTCACAGCAACAATAGACTCGTGTCCACTAACAATAAATCGGATGGATTAATGTTTCTTAAGATTGATTATGATATAGAGACAACAAAAAACATAAAAGCGTCTTTAAAGTTATGCTTTCGCACTGCAGTACTATACAATATTTGTAAGATGGGAAATTCATTTTAATTGAAGAAGAAAACAAACTGCCCGAAATTCAGTATTCTTTGTTTGCACAAACTGACGTCATATTAGACGTCATGACATTATCAAGCGTTTTCAAATAAAATTTGAATTGGTTTTTAAAATAGCAAAATACACATTGTAAATGTCCAGTTTTTCGTAAAATAATAAATTATTTTGGTTAATGGGGTATTAGGGTTTATTAATAACCAATGTTTGAAAATTGGGAAACTAGCCTATTTCCAGATTATATTTAAGCTGTGAGGAATTTGGTAGGAGATCTATCTAACGCATTGGGTCGAGTGCAGCGCGCGTGCGTCACGCGGACAGCACTTAATGCGAGTTATGTTACTGTCTGTTACTAGAAAAAATTAAAACACTGCTATGGAAGAAAACAACTATCCGAAGCTAGTAAGTCAATAAAAACGATGTGGAATTCTATAATAAAATAAATTACCACAAACAAAGAAATGTCGAAAATTTAAAGTACATAAATTTGAAAACTTCACCAGAAGACTTTGTTAATTCTGTAAATGAATATTTTGTTAATGTTGGAAAAACATTTATAATAAAAAAAAACCACAACAAATATCCAGAAGAAATTGAGGAAGTTTGCACAATAAATCGGATGTCTTCCTTTGTTCTTTCTGATACTGATTGCTGCGAAGTCTACCATATTTTAATGACTCTGAAGTCAGAATCTGCCACTGTCTACATTGCAGACAAGTACCCCGGTGAGACCAGAAGCCAGGTGTCAGTTCACTGGTTGGAATGCCCCAACCCCACTCTGCTCCCCAGTACTCGAAAGCAAATAATTTCAGTGGCGAAACGGTTACATATCCAGAGTAAGCCATCAGCGTGGTGAAGCACCCTCCGAGGAAGTCTACCGCTTCGTAGTAAATATTACAGAGTATAACATCAATTTGATTCGAGTTATTATACCCTATTGGGTTTTATCGGAATACATCAAGGTTTGAACTTACGGATGACAAACATTGTACAGATCATCTCTTTGGTTATTCAGCGATTGAAGGAAGTCTCGAATGAGTCTCGAGGAATTTAGCAAACGAATGCCAAGAACATATTTTTCATGATAGTAATAATTTTTTCGACGAAAAGTTGAGGGTGGATTTTGTCCCCGCGGAGTTTCGATGTGCTCATACAACGCGTGTTGCTTGTAGCAATTCGTTATTGATGAACAAAATATTCATTAAAACCGTATCAATTCAACTTAGATGCTCGAAAAGTCATTGAAATTAGTTTGGAGCAATCCCGTGCATTAATAATTTTAATAATTTCCTGAAAATTTACTGTGATAGAGGAGAGATGTTTCCAGGTGATTCCGCGCAGTTCCTCTCGTATCGATCTGTGCCGGATGTCAGCTGCTGCTTCTTTTGTTTTGCGGCGAGGTAATTGCGGACTAATAAAGTTATCCGGTGCAGTGTATATGAGCTGATGATTAAATGAAGTCGAGAGGAATATCAGCAGGCCGGCAGACCCGCCGGCTTGCACTCAGCGGCGCCAAATCGAATCAAACACAAAGCTGTGTTGCGAGTGCGGCGATAACGCAATTTACAACACATTTATTCATACTAATGCACACGCGTACAGATACATTATTTTGTGAAAATGTTTGCTATGAAGCTTGCAAGTATCCATCATCATCGACCGATGGATGCCCACTTTATAAAAGATCTTCACTCCAGTCGGTCCTGCGTTGTCAGCATTAGTTGGTTTCCTGCGATTATTTATACTTTAAATCAGTGATTTCCAAAGTGGTCTACATCGACTTCTACGGGTCTATGACAACCTGCAAGGGGTCTACGTCAGCGAAAAAAAATTTGGGGGTCCATGAAATGAAAATGTGGGGTTCACGATAGTAGATCTCAACACATCCTTCTCACTGAAAATATTGACTTAATGCTTATGTTATTTTATTTAATGTTACGTATATTTTACATAACAGATAAAAAATATTATTTTGAGTAGTTTTAATTTAAATTCAATTAATAAATGTAACATGTGTTGTTTACTTTAAGTTTTTAACACTTAACTTCAATACAGTTAGAAATTTACAGGAGATCAATATCAAGTAAGTAGGGGGTCTACACAACACGAAAAAACATGTCAAGGGGTGTGCGACACAAAAAAGTTTGGGGAAGTCTGGTTTAAATTAATTAAGCTTTTATATATAGCGGAGACGATTGTTTGATTGAAGGAGGGATGATAAATAAATAAATAAAAAGCTTTTATTTGTCTAAGAAAAACTTATAACTATGTATATTGTTAGAGAGAAAATAAACTTAAGTAACTAGACAAGAAGGTCTAGGGCTCAGAACATTGGCACATGCCAACTTCTGCTATTCTGCCCTGGCCTGATATGAAAATGAAACAATGGAACACTTACCTACTTATCATTACGACAGTGACCATTAAAAGTATATTTAGATAGAATTCGATATAGCGGAGGTGGTAAATCATTCCAGCATTTTGATGCAGCAAACTTAAAACTACCCCGGGTTCGCGCCAGGGTGTACTTTGGCGTGACGAGAGAGCAAGTATGAGGTCTCGGTCTGTCATTGGCGAAATCTGCTGCCAACCGAGCTTATTGTATAAATATAAAGGTTTCTTGGATTTCGTCAAGGACTGTAAAAAGCCGGCTTCATTATTCTCACATTCTTGATCCTCAATACATAACGGTAATGATGTTGGGTGAGTTAACAATGATGTTGAGCAGTTTTTTTTAATACTGGTCAATTCACAATCCCACCTGGTGTTAATTGATGATGTGGTCTATGTTTTTTTCCCCTGCGTGTGTTGGGTCAGGGTCTTATTCATCCAATCCAGTTCTCGCATACATTCAGTTTTGATATCAATCATTCCGCTAATTTCCATCTCGCTTTCATACCTCTCGCTGAGTGAAGACAGTCGTCATACAAATTTTCGTCGAAACCCGCAGAGATCTGAAAGCATTCCTTTTATCATACTTTGCTGTGGTATCCTGGTATCGGTACTGTAAACTTTAACAACAATAACATTTTTTACAAAACAACAATACAGTGCAACTTGTCGATTTTTATCACAGCTTGGTCTCTTATCACATTATGTCTTAGCATATATCACAGTTTCATTTTCGTTTTTGTCCTATCTATGTAGTTCGTTTTCGTATGGTCTATATTTTTTTAATTTATATATACTCTGTTATTCCTCGGACTATAGTCGGAGACCTTGTTTTCTTATCAAATACCTGTTTGTTTTTATAATTTTTATGTGCTAATAGCAAAAGCCGATAAATGTGATACCTGCTAATTATTTTTGTTTCTTTTAACAGCATCCTGTGTAATCTTTTC
>DWLS01007072.1:0-11048 GCA_018246255.1 Pachliopta kotzebuea | reverse complement strand
GTAATGTTGATTTTAATATTTAAATAAATAAAAAATAATTGTTTAATAGACTTTATTGTTGCAAATTATTAAATGAAATATATACGACCTGGGCTCCATAACTCAGGCCCGCCGCCAGTTACCGTTAACTGTGACATTTCAAGTTTTATTATGATTTTATGTCCCCTGTCCGTGGCGATGCTATCTCGGTCTGAGGAAGGAAACGCTTTCATGAATCCCCACCGCCACCTTTTATTTCGGATCCTTATGATTTATTAGTGGTCGCCGACGGCTGGTAAATTTGTCGACTTTACAAAATTTGCATCCGTTTCTTTAATTGCCAAATATCTTACAAATGTGCTACTTAAGCTTAAAAGTCAGTTCATTAAACCACCTGATTAGAATTGCATCCTATTAACCGGCATTAGGCCATACCTACCATTAGGTAGGTCTATGTCTGCCAGTGGACGTCTATTACCGGATGAAGTGAAGTGAAAAATGATCATTCTACCTAGAGGTGCTAATAACAAAATTATTTGACTCAGGATCGCAGACTGAATGCATAACGAAAGAAGGCTCTTGTACTCCTGGGTGTGGCTGTAAATAGTTTTAAATTATATATCGCCACATTTCAAGCGGAACGCCTCGGTCCCCTGGGCGCCTACGGGTCGCCGAGGGCCGACGAGGGCCGCCGAGGGCCAGGCGAGGCAATTTAGTCGAGTTTAAATCTCTCGCCCGACGGAGCGTACCGGTGCCCGGGGCCGGTTCGACTGTGTCTTAAACTGGATCCGTCTCCGGGATTTCCCCACTTACATTTTTAAAATATTCGTCAGTTGCGAGGTGAAAGGAATTGAGATTTGGAAATTCTGTCTGCCATTTTCCATCCTTATCCTTAATTTCGAAAAAGTTAGAAAGCTATTTACATAAATTACACTCACCGGATACATGAATCGTAGTCGAGTTACATAAAAACAATGACACTCTTTGTATTTTGTCACATTGTCTGTTAGAATCTCTCAACAATGTAAATAATTCTTCCGAAAATCTAGCACTATGCTTAACTTCTTCACCCTCCTTTCCTCTTTATAATTGAATTTTGATAGATGTCCTAAACCGAAACATATCTGAAGTTATTGATCGTAACAAGTATATGTAATTCGCGTTACGTTCAATGCGCGTAAATCTATTGCCTCGACCCGCCGGAGCAATCTTGACTCATAGCGCTCAGAGTTATTTCATCAGCGCAAATGAACAGTTCTTTTGAGTACTTTGAACCAGTTACCGTGGGCTAGTTCGCATTACGGTCACGTAAGGCCCACCTTGCGGTTCCATTATATGAAGACTCAATTCCAGCATATTATCTTACTTTGTACCTATTGCAGGATCCCCACTATGTTGCGGACGTGCCGGCTCGTAAATAGTCAGTTCGGCTTCGTCGAGTGCTGGGTTATGTCCAACCTTTTTCCTAATCAATTGAGGCCAGAATACTATTTGATTGAGTATAACTTGCAGAAAAAAAAAATACTTTATAACTTCTATAAAAATGTTACTTGCTAGTTACTATTGATTATTTTTTACGTAAGAACGATGAAATAGACTTTTATTTCGTGAAACGAGTTCTCTATTAAGTTGTATAAAGTCAGAAGCACAAATATTCTCGATAGCGGGAATCTCGGTCTGGATACGGCAAACCTAGCGAACGACTTGGTACATACAAATAAAATCCAATTACATTCGTTTATAAAGAAGCTTAAGAGATCTAGATCTACCAATTTCTTCAAGAAAAGAGTGAATAGGCTGTTACTAGTTTAGTTTGATGTACCGTCGTAGTCTACGTCGCCACTTAACCCCAGGTAGGATCATAGTAAAACAGTAAAATCTTACTCTGTTGCCGGAGACCGTCTTAGTAGGTACCACCGCAATGCCTCCTTCTGCCGCCGAACAGTGTACAAAAATTACTGTGTTCCAGTCTGAAAGGTGCTGCATGCTAGCGAAATTACTGAGGTAACTAGACTTACACCTTATGTCCCAAAGCGAGCATAATGTGGTGCTGTGTATACCATCTTAACCAGCGCGATGTTATGGGCAAGGGCGTCGCTTACTATCAGGTAAAAGCTTTCCTCGTCTCGTTGCCTCAACGAATAAAATAAAATACCTATTCAATTTAATTAGAGGCATTAAGTAACAATTTCTTCATATTCATTTGAAAATTAAACTTACAAATTTTCTGATTCTTTAATATTGACGTATGCAGATACTTCGATTAAAAGTATTGACTATAGTTTTAATAATGAATACAGTTAAACACACCGCCTTGAGGTAATCCGTTTTATTAACCTTACAATAATAGCGGATTATAAAAAATAAGTGCTAAATTAAAAAAAATTGTGTTAAAAGCAATATTTTAGAATATCACAGTATTGTTACGTGGAACTGTAAAAATAAAAAAGCTAATTTAAATCACTCCGGTATAAGTTTACTGCCAACGTTCACAGTTTAAGGGTTTACAAAATTTGGCTAAAATCCTTGCGAACGCTTAAGCCGAGTTTAGAAGTTGAAGGATGTAAACAAGTTTGTTCATAATGTCCCGCCTTAACCGCACTTTAGTTTTGAACTGATATACTTATTTAAAGCTTAAGCGACTTGCCCAACTTTAATTATTTATTCACTCAAGAAATATCACCTTCATGCAAAGTGAAATTAATATTAGGGCATTAATAAACATAAACTAATGAGCCGGAACGTTATTCAGATTTCTAATAGATCAGAATAGCGATTTATATGAATATTTGTAGTAAGTATAATATAAGTTAATTATTAATTTTACGGCAAGTTAACGGAAAAAGAGAAATTAAAACCTATTTCAATTTCATTGCTTATCATACTGTGCCGAACAAGTACGAGTTCGGGAGCCCGCGGCACAAGGTTCACCGATATTACGTGTGCGTGTGTGTACTTACCCCTTACTCGCCGTCAGCTCCGCCGCCCGCAGGTCTTCTAGTTATTAGTCAGTCGGTCAAGGGTCAGTCGTCAGTCTGTCCAAGTCAAACACTGGGCGCGCGAGCGATGCCCGTCCACTCCAGCGTGTAGGGCTGCAGGTCGCTCCCAGTAGCGGCGCACACAAACACAGGAGGACTAATAGGACTCGCAACGTGAACTGAGGCACTAGGCGACTCCGTAAGATAACTCGTATTCAACCTAGCCACCGCGCGATGTCACTCCGACACGACGACGCACAACCAACTCATCGTGCGGTCGCTGTCCGTCCCTCTCCCCCCGCACCAGCCCATACGGCCATCTGATTGGCGAGAGTGTTTCACCACTACCCGCTGATGCGAGGAGAAGAGAATAAAAATATGGGTGCAACTACCGCCATATAGGGATGTAACTATACCGAACACATACATAATGATAGGCGTTATAGGTTAAATGTAACAGATACTCTTTTAATAACAAGTTATATAAATAAATTTAAATTAGATGTAATGGTAGAACAAATTGATAGTCTAATATAAAGCAATAAAGAAAAACAGGGTTCCGTAAATATTCATGCATTTAAGAATGTGTATGAGAGCGCTTTCAGCGCTGCATTTGATAATGTAGATACCGTCATTTGCATCGCCTCAGTCGCCTGAGCGGGCTAAGCCGATTACTATAATGTAAGCTGCACAGAGCCGGGTGTTAGCATAACTTTGTGTTCGCGGAAACCACACAGCACGAACCGCCGAGACGCGGTAAAGTGCACGCGAGTGCCGCAAGGCACTGTTTAGAACCACATTTGTTTACACGGTAAAGAAAATTGAGATTAAAGAGAAAAGAGGATACTGCAATATTATGTTTATATCGCTGCAAGTTTTCAATATAACATCACTGATGAATTTAATAATTTTTTTGTGTATACATTATAAAATGAAATATGTCATCTATATTTACCTTATTTTTAATATAAAAAGTTAACGCGCTCTCTAACCACATAACTTAATTAACAACAGGTGTGATTTCTGGGTTCTCGAGGCAAACTTATTTATTACTATTATTACTGAATTATATAATAATTGGTACGTATTTAATATATATATATAAAATTGCTGCCTGATGTCATAAAGCTGTAGTGTATTGAGCCGAGTAAAACAATCTAAAATGAACTAATGCTTTAAAATTTCGACCAAACCAAGTTATCAGATATATCATCCGAATGACGACAAATTCAATAGCAGACATTCCCTTTCTACTAACTCTGTCAGTCGCACGCTCCCTTTACTTGAAACTTTGCGTAGCCTCTGGCAAATTGTCATAAATTACGAGAACACCCATTTCACTATTGCCAGCGCACATTACCAACTGACAATGGACGCGTCCCCAACCTGGAAATTACCCCGAAAATTGGGAGAACCACGGCTTTAAAAAAAAGTTTCCTCTTTCGAATTTAATGTGTTAAATCGCGAGTGTCTCCCGTTCGAAAAGAAATCCAGTTTCCTGATAATAAAGTGCAATTTGGAATGCTGGTTTTATTTGATGTTGATGCATTACGTTCAGATCCGGATCTCTTGGAATTCGCAGCACGTCTCGCGTCGGGCAGATCACGTCTTCGGGGCTGGCATGGCGTTTATTATTCAATAGCTAAATGTAATGGACTTGTTCCAGTCACAATGTGTATTACGGCGGTGCGCGCGTTTAGTGATATTGCAATTGCTAGTTTCCGTGTGTTAAATTTCGAATGCAACAAATTTATAAGAAAAAACATAAAAATTATTACACAGTAATATGCGGATACATTACGGAAACATGATTTTAACCTTCGTTACTCCAGTATATTTGCTGAAAGGAGTGACGAAACGGGTACATCGCCAGCGATGTTTACTGAGCGTCAAGTAACTCGACTGCTCGTAAACTTGTTTACACAACACTATAACCCCCTCATCGTCGTACAACAAAATAGTATTCTACGATACACCAAAAATGTTACTACCTACTACTTATCTAATAGTCAGAAGACCAAGTCAGAAGAAAAAGCTCTTTCATAAGTCAGGGAGTCCTGTAGTTGTAATATATGAACTGGACGACACGTATACATATATTTATGACAAAGACGTTCTTGATGATAAACAAAAAAAACATTACTGTGCAACGTAGACACACAGATACACTTGTTAAACTCGTAGGACTCTTTTTGTCACAGTGGCGGTTAATAACAAAACAAATGAATCTAGACCGTGAATTTCAGGAATTAACGGAATCAGGTCACAGCGCAGGCCCGTGTCGCGTTGGATGGAGCTTAATTGATTGCTCTTGAACACTACACGAGTGCCTGGAATCAATCAAGCTATTTTAAAGCCTGATGGAATTAACAAGCACATGCCATAAAAGGAATTTAATGTGATTACAAAATATATACATGAAAGTAGAACTGATGTACCCGTTTGTAATTTAAAAATATAGGCTTTTACCAATTCAAATCTTTCGGTGGTAGTCTGCAGCATTTGGAGAGGTCATTAGGTTACTCTACAGTCGTACTGAATGGATCAGCTTGTCCCGAAAACCGTTAAATTTATACCGACCATTCTCACAGAAGTTACTGGAGATCTTCTATCTGATCTTTCACTTGGACTTCAGTTATAATTAATCAATTTCAATGTATTGAAAATGTTTGTATATAGAAGCATATAGTCCGCCATTATAACAAGCTAGAAGCAGGAACAGCTTATCTCGGAGTAATATCGTCTGATGCAGACGTGTTAAACAACGATGCGCCGCCTTAATTGGGTACCAGCCGTGACTCGCCCGGCGTGGTTATTACGTATCTTGCGATCGATTCGCGACAGACTAATATCGCTACTGTTATTAAGTTACTTTAGGTATAAGAAAGGTTCTCTTAAGTCTAGAAAATAAGAAACCCCAATGTCATTCTTTTTTACGTAAAGTTGGATGATAATTGGCAAAAGATTAAGGAACATTCTCGCTCAGAATACCTTGACTTTAATATATTAACACTTAGAGCAGTGATGGTGTTATGGCGATAAACCACAATTCAAGGTCAAAAACTCGGAATCAAACCAGGAATCGTGGTGTTACAATTTGAACTGCCGTTATACAGCAGAGATAGATAAAATTCTCTGATGCATACTAATTATTTATGGACCAGATAGTGTTGTACTATTTCTGCTATGAAGTCTTAATAGTATAGTTTGTTAGATAGTCGCAAGCGCAGTACTTCTCAAAGAAACATGGGATCAATCCTCGCTGGGCTTAAGTTTTTTGTGAAGAAAAACAATGTGAGGAAACCAACCTGTTCCAAGAACAACTTTCACAATCTTGTTTTAGCGTGGTTAATATATAGTCTCTGGGGTTGCAATATTAAATAAGCTGTTTATAATTTTTTTAATATTATAATAATCGTTCGCGAGATACGTAATAATCCCGCACAGTTCAGTTTGAAGCTGCGCCAGCGAAACGATCGCGTTGTTAGTATTCCATCGCCGCTCGAGTTCTGTTCGCTTTAACGAGACGCGGAAGTCAATTTGTTATAACATGCAAATTGTCAGAATTGGAAACAATGCAGTGATTCATAACATACTCCAAATATTCTATAGAGGTTAAAATGGTTTGTTAATAAAAAAAACAGCTCTCTCCCACGTTTGCCAAGTCGATGTCAATATCCCCGGAAACTATGTGTTGGTTTCCACTTGGAATTTTCCTTTAACGGAAGCAATAGCAAATCGAGGATCAAACTCACGGCTCTTCAGATGTATATCACGACTGTCATACAAATTGATTTATCATAGCTTCTTTGTTTATAATTAAGGCCACTAGTTTCAAAATTTAAAAAAATGGGAAAGTCTGCTGAAATTAATACATCTAGATCCATCTATAGAAAAGAAAAATACATTATGTATAATTTTTTATAGGGGCAAGATTGTGTTATAGGACAATATGATGAAGGAAGGTTTATTATGATCAGTGGTCATCCATCTCACTAAATACTCCGTAACTTCCTGTTGCTAACGGCCCTTGGTACTTGAATCCATCAACGGGATTTCATCACCGTCATGAGGTGCCTCTTCGAACTTCTGAACTTCGTCGGACAGATTGATAGAACTAATCTTCTCTTTCTAATCTTGTCAAGCAATGATATTCAAGTCCGATCCATTCTGTATAACCAAACCATTTCTTACTTTTATTACTAGAATTATATATGTAAATAGACAAAGTTTGAGATTTTCATCACACTCATCACCACATACCCTCAACAAAGGCTGCGAACAGACCTCAGCAGCAGAGAACTGCGGCCCGCCAAAGATACGGGCCGGGATAATAGAGATACAGCTTCATCAATATTAAGGGGATTGTCGACGATCCCCGGGATAATCACGGCCGATACGTTGGAGGAGGGATTTCGCAATTTGCCCACCCCTGTCCCGGGAGGAATGAAATAATCTAACGAATCGCAAATAACACTTTTTTCCTCGACGAAAACAAGTCGCCCCATTTAATCGCATTTTTTTAAATTACTCAAATCAGCTTAAATATATTTAGATGTCTGCTTGAATTATCATTTTATCCGTACGTATGCATATAGCTATTCACTTATCGCCCGTCACATTGTTAACTTTAAAAGCCTCATTTCTTAAAACATTCATTTTGGGCTGTATTTCCTGTTTGAATTTATTTCAAAATACGGTATTTTGGGATTCTAACTCCAATCTTCTATTCATGTCTCTTCTTACAAATTCATTCGTTTTTTGTTCCACTGGTTACTAGGTCAGAAATTTTAGTCTTTTTCGTGTACCTTTTCATTCTTTACCTTTATTTTTTTCTTATCTCATACTTCATATTACATTATTTCTGTCTTCATTCACTCTTCTATCCTTCACTCCTTTGTTACATTCTTTGATTTCTTCATCAATACATCGCCTCTCAGGCTTTCATTGCCACTATTTTTAATTTATTTTATTCCCATATTACTCTTGTTTGTATTCCCTTTTCTTATATACTTTATTACAATTTACAATTTTTGTTTTGTTTACGTTCCTTTTGTTTATCTTTATTATTTTCCGCCTATTTTCTACATTTCTGTTTCGTGTTTTACTTTGTTTCATATACTTATTTATCTTTATTGTTTCTCTTATTACATCTTTAGCAAATTTCAAAAATAAGTTACGATTTCTCTCTTGACTCAATTTGTTAATGTTATTAATATTATTGCTTAATGTTCAGTTATCATTTAGAATACCTTTCGTTGGTACCTACATTAAGTCAGTGCTGTACATGTGTCCCGGGGGGTAGCAACAGGGGGTGTTTTTGTAGCGTAACCTTGTTATGTCGCCCCCTAACCCTAAAAACAGCCGACAAACAGGTTTTATGTGCCCTTCGCTTTATTAGCCATGATTTTTGGCCTTGTCACTTATTACAGCGTACAAATAAAACAAAAAAACACTGCTTTACTATTACTTAGACCTTATATGGATATGACATGTACTCTTGGACACTGGATACGTATATACAAAGACATATATATAACTTATGCTTTTAAATTTTTTTATACGACGATGTGAAGAAGCGTACAAGATATTACTAGTTTTAACCACAGAAGTAAACCTGTTATGAAATTACAAATATGACTTTTAATAAATAAACACGATGATTGATCCCACCGCTGGGCATGGGATATCTCTCTCTAAGAGAGATACTAAGAATTGGCATTATATGATTTTTCTGTTTTAAAGTTAAAACGATATCCGCTTTATGATTGTTTGAACTTTTCATTTCTTTTATTTGTGAATAGCGAGAAAATTTATTTTCGTACATTAATTTTTCATTATGTTATAGTACTTATATTTAAGTATTCTACTTAAAGTTTGCTTAGTGCATGCAAATAGTTCCCAATAGCTGAGAGACTAACTGGCCGATGCATTAACTAACCCGTCCGGTTAAATTAAACTTTTCCCAACGCTATTAGGCAATTCGATTAACTCCTTGTCCGGAAGTACGGAATAGTTCTCCAAAAAGTATGGTCTTTAAATAAAGACCATGCTTTTTACCATATTCTTTTTCACCGGAGACCAAGATCTACTTTCTATCGCTGAGCTAGAGTAAATACTTTTGATAACTAAAATAGTATAATCTTTTTATTTAGATTTTCTTATTAGTGTGACATCTGGCTGGACATAGATCTCCTCGAATAATGGGGAGATTTGGGCCATCTCCCACCAAGCCAGCTCAATGCAGATTGCTGGAGAGCCAAAGCATAGTTTGTTATTTACCAGGATGCAACATGAGCATGTGAGGATAGCTTGGATCCCGTTACAAATGTGAGATCTCCTTCACCCATCCACTTGATATTAAGTGATAATAAGCCTGAAGGTTGTGATAAGAAAGTCTTGAGAATACTTAGATTATATAGGACAAATATATTATTTCTGATGAATTACAAATACCAAAAAAATCTATCAAGGATTCGATATTAAGTTAGTACACTAACTTATTATTGTTAAACTTAGATTATAAACGATTATTTAGTGGTAATGTAATGCAAAAGCTACCAACATCCCCGGCTCGTTGTCTGAACATCAAGCCGCGTCATCCATCGCAGCTGCACTTAGTGATTTCCCAGGAGTTCGCCTCCGATGCTGGAGAGGATCCCATCCAATTTTTAACATCCTCCCACACACACAAAATATTCAAGCTTTTACTTAATTAACATTAACAGACTTTCTCTAAACTGTTTTACTTATAATGACCAAAGTCTACTTTCTGGCACTTGACCATGATCCAACTTAATTGTAAGCTAACGTAGTCTTTGATGGGCTATTATATCGTGTAAAACAGTTACCAGTGTAGGCTTAGTCAGCCTATAGATGTCCACTGCTGGACATAAGCTTTCTTTAATAGTGGGAAGATTGAGGCCGGTACCTACCACGCTGGCTTAATGCAGATTTGTGGGGAGCCGGAGCCTCGTTTTTTGGTTAGCAGGCTGCTCCGCGAGCAGGTGTGTTTGGCTCTGGTCTCGTGAGGTGTGTGGAATCCTCTATATCTCTCAATATATTGTACAATATATCGATCTAAAGAACTTAATGGTATATTTTTTCTTGTCTTTATAGCAGAGATCTTAAGGTTTCAGCATTGTATTCCGATTTGACGTATCACAAACTCGCTTTGTTATATAAAAAAAGCCTTCTTTAAACACAATCGTCGCCTGTGCTTACAAAATATTATTTTTTCGCACAACTAAAACGTATCGTTTGTGTAAGTGACAAGCAATAACGCGAGGAGGATACTATATTTACCAAACATTTCGCTGATAAAGGAGGGTATCCTACACTTGGTCACTTTTGTCGCGAAAGAGGGCGAGCCAACACGGGAGATTGTCCGCCGCGGGCGGTGCGAGCTCCTTTGAAACTCCCTCACGGACCTCGTACAGGGAGGTTTCGGCTTTGTGCCTACACACAATAAATACGAGTTTCCCCTGAACTGGAAAACAGATAAAATCCTCAAGATACGCACCGAACGACCGGGGCAGGAGGGCCTGCCAGAATTCTGTAACGAGCCCGTCTGAACATTTCCTTGTAATAAGATTACATACAATTGTATAAATTTATTTGTTTGCCGCGAGCCGCTCAATTGATTTTGAAATGATGATTTCTGAAGTTTTATTATATTAACAAAATATGAGGAAACTTTATCTATAACCGTATTTCCTCAATAAATGAATGCTGTAGATGAGCAGAACGTTAACTTGGTAAACGGTTATTCAATCTTCATATTACTGCTTTCTAATAAAAATATGATTGGTAAGGTTTCGTTAGTTGTTTAGCAAGTGAGGTTGGTTTGGGTTTCTTGAATTGTTGCGTGGGACCCCTTACATCCCTCACTACTACTCATCAGTTCGCATTGGTCCAGCGTGGTGAGAGATAGCGTAAATCTCCTCATTATAGGGGTAGGTAGTCTAGCATTGGACGTCTATCGGCTGATGATGATGATTTAAAATAAGTGCTTGTTAATCAAATGTGTTATAATCTGGTTGTATGTTATAAGCCTTTACGTGGTAGTATTTAGGCGGAGTAATATACCAC
>DWLS01007071.1:0-11049 GCA_018246255.1 Pachliopta kotzebuea | reverse complement strand
AAAACCCATCTTGCAGCACTAGACTCGGTGGAGAGGCGAGCCAAAAGGCTTGTTGGTGATCAAGAACTTGTCTTAGCTAAACTGGACAGTCTTGACCACAGGCGCCGAGTGGCCAATCCCGCGGTGTTCTACAGGATCCATTTCGGAGAGTGTGCGCGGGAATTACATGACGCAATTTACCCATACCCTTTTCATCACCGGACCACAAGGCGCACGACGAGACTCCATCCTTATGTTGTAAACATCCCCAGTTTACGCACTAAGAAATTTGGCTCCTCGTTTTTAATAAGGACAGCTAAGGAATGGAACAACTTGCCGGCATCAGTGTTCCCAACCACTTACAATGTGGGCGTCTTCAAAAAAAGAGTGAATAGGCATATTATTAGCTAAAATAATGCGCTTTACCAACATTGACCACACTTTTATTTAACACCAGGGGGGATCGTGGTCAAGCAAAAACTGTACCTTTATAAAAAAAGAAAATTCGCAATGTGTACATACATTAACGACAAGGACGAAATGACCAGCTGACGGACGACACGTGCTACGAAGCTTTTCCTCTAAGCGGCCACGAGCTACGTGTTAAGAGCTATGGTGCTATTGAAAATATCGGATTGTATTAAAATACGAGTATCAAGAAAATGTTAATTATCATCATTTTATGGATACGTCATCATCATCTCATGCTTCTGCTGAACAGAGGCCTTTTCAAAAATCTTCATCTTAATATCTATTTAAAAGAAATTAATTTTAAAACAAAGATTGTTTAACGAAGCGGCCAGTGTGATGTCAAATTGTAATTAATAATCAGAACTAAATATACTAAGAAATCTAAAACCGGTATTCTAACCTTTTTGTTGCATTGTGTGATTGTTAGACCAACGTTTTATCGTTTATTACGAACCTTTTATAGCGCTATGGTTTTTTTTGAGACCAGATAAACCGATGTCTGCGCATGAATATGTATAACCGAAAATAAGACTAAGCGACATGTCGTATGACCAGCGGTAAGCTACCTTGACGTGATGCTTTTTTTTCCAACGCTTCCTAGCAAGTTTTGAAATTATGAATAGACCATAAATAGAAGTTATTCCTTGTATGAAGTATTACGTATTATTCATAACTGTTTGACATTTATTAATACATACTCAACCCGCTGAAATTCTTAATAATATGTACTAAATAACCGAACTTAATTTTTACATAAGCGAACAAAAATACAGTTTAACTGAACTTCAATGAAAAGTCTTACATAAAAATTTATTTATTATTACTCTACACTAGGCTTGGCCAGGCATATTACTTTTTAAAAAATTAAGCGAACTAGCGATAAAAAGAAAATTCTGATTTAAAAATTTTTTTAAACTAGACCTTTTAAAGAAAATTAAACTTTATAAAATAGGAAGTCAATTAAAAATATATTTCGAATCTTTAATAAAAATTGACATTCGCTTTTAAACAAAAAAATATATAAAAACTTTTGAAGCTCCGTTTCCTACTTTAAATGAACAGCATGGTACATACATACTATGCATATACTAAAGTAAAAAATAAAACACTATAATATGTAAAAAGTAAAATACCTTTATTAACAGAAATTTTTAGTATATATTGGTATTATTTTATTAAAACAAATTTGAAACGTGTAAAACTTTGTGACAGTACACAAACACATAATTAAGAAGCATGAAACCGTTTTGAATATTTTATGAATGAGTATTTCATATGTATGAGCACGTGGCTAGTAGGCAGAAATTATATAAAATTTGCATACCTAATGAATATGTTTTACTGTTTCAGACATTAATCAAGCGTGGGGGACCCGACAGGAAGAGAGAATTAAGATGTAAGGTGATGATGATAATGATCAAGTATGTTGTGGGTGTACGAATAAAATCAGTGTTAGACTTTTAAATTTTTAAACAATACTCGCTGTGAGGAAAAATCGTTTTTCGGGTGCCTTAAAACCTTATTCATAAATATTTTCTGTATTAAACGATGTAGTAATTTTTAATAATTAAGCTGTAATAGTTTATATGGTAAAGATATTTATTATAGTAAAGCTTCATTGTGCTTTTTTAATATTTATTATAGGAAAAAATACTTACGATGACCTTGTTTACAGGAATCCAATTACATCGCTATGTTATATAGGCAAATATATCATTATAAACTTAATGAATATATAATGCTTATGTTATCGTCTAGTAATGGAAGATTTTAATTAAATAGAAAGAATTTAATAACAATGTCAGACATTGAAAACTGTATTAAAATATATCATTATCGTCACTAGTATATTGTTGGCCTTTTCAACAATGCACGTGGTATGTTATTTTAAAAATAAATTAATGACAAATTATTAATATTTTTTTTTCAAATAAAAAGTAATAAATAGTCATTAGATATTTCTCATTGTTGTTTTTGGGATTCTAATTCAGTCAGTTTTATTTGACAACTGTGTTATATTGTTTAAACTCGTGCTGTAATATCCTGTTGGTAAATAAAAGTAAAATTATAATATAATTATCTAATTATAGTTTAGTTCCTAGGTTATGTAAAAGTTCTGTAGTCTCGGACTAGTAAGAATAGGACTAAGGTAAACCCTGCCTGTCGTAAAAGGAGACTAAAAGAGTCATCGGGTTCTTGAGCCTTGAACGTAGCAGTCCTCATCGCACGATAAGCGAACCCTGTACTAAGAGTAAATGCAAGATTGGCATTTACCGTTGTACGGCGCAAGTACCAAAGAGGGGCATACCCTTTCTTGGGACAAATCTGTCCAGAAAATGCAGAGGGGCTCCGGTGCGTTTCGTAGGAGGTCCCGGAGCCCCTCGTAAACGAAGTCGCTGTCAGAGGGTATAAATTCAACATAACCCTGACTATCCCGCAAAAGTACGGTATCTCCAGAAGATTTCTCCTACGATAAAAACAAGGTTATAAACGAAAGAATAGCTCGATGTTAATTTTAAATAAACAAACGTAATCATTATATGCGTATGAACAGTTTCGCGTATCATTGCGCAGACACATGTACATACATACATACGAGTACGTTCAGCGGGTGAGCGCAACAAAACCATGATGGCGCCACATCGCGCGTGTAATTGCTGAGAGCGCGACGAACCGCCATTAATCTCGCTAACACTCGATAAAACGCAACTCACGCTACAATGTAATACCCATACTAACTTGACTTTTGAAAGTGAAATTTTACGTAGTCGTTCTGAGTGGGATACCCGGTTTTTATGTTATATAATGTATGTTCACTAATCTATATATTTCATATAAGGAAGCGCGAGCGGTTTGCAACCGCTCATCTTTGTGAATTGTCGTTTTTGCAATCAATAGTCACAACCAAAAACTTATTTATTATAATTAAACTAATTAATACATGTAAAGTTTTCTAGCTACATACAATTTTTCACGTGCGCACTTTATAAAAATGATACGGAATGAAAATACGAAAAACAGCTTAGTCAGGCATCAATCGCCGAAACTTCGTAGACTTAAAAAATTTAATGTGCATTAATTTTTTATTATAACAAAATATTCTTATTATAATTACTAATAACACACATATTACAAATTTAAGCAAATTGAATTTTGAATAAAATTAGAATTCGTAGTAATATAGACAAGAACCATTACCTACGTTCTTAACAATCATTGCTGAAAAAATATTTTATGGTGTACGTAATTAGTTTATGGTGTGTAATACGCGTTTCATGCCAAAGTACAACAATAAGCCGTATCTCGTGTGAGAAAAATTTAATTAACAATATAATCCGAACAGTAATGTGAGTGAAGTCCGAAGTTATTACGTAGATACCTCAGAAACAGGGGTAGTTACATTAAAGTCGTATCTAGTTAGTATTGCAAACGCCCACGTCATTGGCCTTCGCGGAAATTGAATTTGCTATAAGTGTCAGTCTGTACGGAAACATCGGTAAGCGTATTATTTTCAAAAGTTTTCCATTTAACACGTACGAATATATCATATAGACACCACAATACAAAAACAAGATTTTAGTTAGGACATTGTAACCAACTAAAACTTGTCATATCTATCTTATTCTCTTTTAAATTATTTATGCTAAAATCATACGTAAGTCAATTACTACCCATCCGAAAACCGACATTGTATTTTGAGAGTTGAATAATCGTCATTCTATTCAGAAATTTAGTTGTATTGTACTGTTATGGAACATAAAAAAACTTCATAATAAGCTATTGATTTTAATCAGCGGAGGGTGCTGTAGAGGCCCTAGTGGGCACGTTGTGTCTAATAGCCGCCGAGAGAAAACACATTTGTCTTGTCCCGGCCCGTTAACGTATATTGCGAAACGCCGAGACATCACCCGCTGGGCGCTTCTTAACTTAGCTTCTCTTACATTAAGGTATTAAACTTTTTCATTTTATAAAAATTAGCTACATATTTCATTCTTATCTTAATAAAGCTAGCTAACCGCTGGATGGATCTTCACATTATATAAATCTAAAATTTACTTCCTGAAAAGGATTGAAGAAATTAAGAATTGCACTATTTTTTTAGAATATCTAGGGTAATAATATAAAATTTGTCTTAAACCAATCTTAAGAGAAATAATTTATAATAACACCATTTTATGTGATCAACATTCGTATTCTTACTTCCAGTTGCTTTTAAGATTACGCTTATAGTTTTACATATATACTAAAATTTTAACTTTAATACTCTTTACTAGTCTGTACACTAATTATATTTAAGGTAACATCAACAACGTCTCCTCGGAAGACTTACATGAATAAAATTATTCATGCTGTAAATACGGTAAAGTCCTACGTAGCAAGTGTCGACAGCGAGGCGACGCTCCTTGTCTTATTATTTATGGTACAAATATTTAAAGTAACGTTTTAAAACAATGATAAATATATATAAAACTCTATCGGCCGTTATATATTAACTATACTTCCAATTTTTCTAATGATAACCTATTATAAATAAAAAAAATTATCATTTAAAATTTTATGAGACACCAAAAAAAAATTTTTTTTTTCAAAATTTTTTGAAAATTATTATCCAGATTCAATATCATTTCAACCACTTGATAAACACGACTTCCCAGTTTTGGGTGTTATTGCCGTGATTGTTCGAGAGGGCAGAACAATTCAGGAGCTCCTCATAGTCGCATTTTGTGGTACACTAAATGTTGACAGGGATTTTCATAACTCGGGAACTAAGTTGTACTGTAGCGATTGAATTTCTTTAATGTTTAACCAATCTCCATCATAATTATATTACATATAAACTTTAATAACAAAAATGTTTATTGTATTACATTCATATTCAAGATTGTAATCAGTATGTATAAACAATCTTGTTCGAAAACATAAACCAAGGCGTTGACCTGATGTACGCATGATTTAGCTTCTTTTATAATTAATCAGAAATTAGTTGATATTCAAAAGATATCGACAGTAATGGTCTATTAAGACAAAGTACGAGATTTTATTTTACCCAAATATCAAAGGCGTTAAAAATGTGAATATCTTTATTACCCAAATATGAAATTGAAATACGTAAACGAATATGTTAAATGGTACACGCTCGTATTAAGATAGTGTTCCTTATTACAAAGTTAGCAGCAGCGCCGGCGCCAAGGTGTCTCCTTACTTTTGTCCCCTCTAAATCTCACAGCAACACGGTGTCATAATGCAAGCACGACACAAACATGTCTACGTGCGCCAAGCTTGTTAAGTGGTTTGGAAGAAAAACATCAGAAAAACTTTTCTTATTGTCATAGCTCGTTTAAGGGTAGGTACGTATACGTATAGAGGACGGTTAACGATTTATGTTGTTGCCTTAACGATATAAAGCTTTTCAATAACAGGAAAACGATATAAAAAACATTTTTGTAATTTTTCATAAATCGTTGATACGTTTTTAATTGTTTTATTTTTCGGAGTAAACCATACCCTTGACATCGGTTTTTTTTAAGTATTTATACCTTTACTTTTAACAGAGTTGTATATTTTTTTTTTATTCGACGAGCCGACGAGACATTCAAGGCGTTCACCTGAGGGTAAGTGATACGCCTACCCATAACAACGTGGAGCTAGTTCAGATGGTATACACAGCATCACATTGCGCTCGTTGCCTTGAGACGAAAGGTGATAAGTCTAGTTACTCCAGTAACTTCACGAGCATACAGCCTCCTTCAAAACAGAACACAGTAATCTTTGCACAATATTATTTGGCAATAGAAATAGGAGCTGCAGTAGTACTTAGACGGTCTCCGGCAAAAGATACCTACAGCCAGTGAAATATATATATATAGGTACTAGAAAAGATAGATTTTGATTACATTTTGTACTTTAACACGAAGGAATATAATACCACGAAATGTTCATTTGTAATAAAAAAAATTACTCAACTATTGTACATATTATTTATATCATAATATTCTGTACCTATACAAATAATTGTGTTTTTAATTTAACCTTAGTGTATTTTAACGGTAACCGATCTCCTCTGTAATTATTATGTAAACGTTGTGTATAAACCCTTTTCTCATCTTAATACTTTAAAAATCTGTGTTTAAATCTAATAATTAAAATCAAACGTCTACCCACCACGGGCTCCATTACTTGACTGTATTTGTCTGCCGCGCGCCCCTGTCCCCGCGTCCGACCCTGCTACCGCTTAACGAATACTTTTTGTGGGGACATCATAATAATAGCTCTGTATTACTTCAGGAGAAATTCCAAGAAGTTTATAACTCGAGATGAGTTTCGTGTTCCTTATCATAAATAATAAAGCGGTCGTCTACTACAACGTTGTGCAGATTTAAAGGGAGGTGAAGATTTAAGAAAATCTTTTTCATTCTAAAGTCCCGAAACTTAAGAAAGTTTTATTTAAAAAGTCAAGAAAATTTTACACAAATGACTTTCTGAGTGTGAAGTTAGTATGTTGTATTGATAGGGAGTAGCGGTTAACATTGACGCATGAATATTCGAAAACATGCTCCACATGATCGGCCCGCTTGTTACACATGTTTTATGCGAAGGGTGACTCGCCGTTATTGGGCGCTGCGCTGTCGCAAAACAGCATTCCTTTTATTCAAACTTCTTGACAAATTACGTACAAACTGTGGTAAAATGTAGCATGTTGCTACTCATAAAATGACTACAGAGTTTATTATAATTTTATTTAAAGCAAACAACTTTACGTAACAAACTGAAACAATACTCCTGCGTTCATGTTATAATTGCTCACTAATAAAACTTGTGGCACTATTATTATCCGCCTTGTCTACGGATACTACTTAAGTTAATGGATAAGTTACGAAGGAACAGAGTTTACTTTGTGTTTTCAGGTAGACGGACTCGATCGTCAAGTTTACTTCGCTAATTTTAACAAGCTTGAGGTCTGCAAAACTGTCAGACAATTTTAAGGAAAGATCTCTATTTGTTAATTGTATAGTTTGTTGAGGGAAGATTCTTAAAAAGATTATTTTCATTTGTTTAAAATATGAAAGTAATAAAAGCATTTACTACAAGATTGTAAGTTCCTGAATTTTGTAAAGATTCTCAACGTTGTCTCGACGCAATAACAAATTACAACAAAATTACAAGATATTCCCAAAAAAGCAACTTGGACAAAACTTCCTCCGCCTAAAGAATTATAAAGATTAGCATAACAAAGTAAGCTGAAACTGTATTCAGACGATGCGCCACCTTTTAAGGCGTACTAATGTTGGATTGAATTATTTACTTTTAAGAGAAGACCTCTACCATGAACGGGCTTAATTTTACGTTAGTTGTAAATAAGAACTATATTCAGCCATTTAAAATTAACAGGGCATTGAATTGCTGCAATCGTATTAATATGATTCTCTCCTTTCAACTTGTGTCCAAGTAGACACGTCTTTTAATAATTTACGCTAATGGAATTACTCCCAATTCGGGCTTCTTCATAGGCAAAAGCTAGGTATAAATGTACAACTTTATCATGGATTAATGAAAACGTCTATCGTTTTTGAACACATGCACTTTAATGCAATATTGATTATCGTCTAAACTGCTTTGAACTGTTCAGTTACAATATAATGATTTACGTTTGTTTCGTATTTCAGTTGATTTTCTAAACGAATATGACTGTAAACATGTAAACAAATCTGGAATAAAAATGTATTAATTTCCTTGGAAATGGCCTTCAAACTTTGAATTAATTTGATTTTAAATCAGATCAACAGTATTAGTTTTATATCTAAGTTCTCTGTTTGGAGATTTAAACGTATTAACCGAAGGAATATAATAGTGAACAGAGTTTTGACGTGAGGTGCCCGACATGTTTTTTATAAACATTTTTAAATCGCTTGGTGACTAGATATAAAAAGTAAATACTGTATAAAAATGTGGTTATAAAACGAACATACGTTTCCGAAGGAAAGATAGGGAAAGAAGGCATTAATAATTGTTTTCAAAACTTTACCCTTGCCACCACATTCTTTAGATATTGCATTATGTGGCTATGATGGGTATATGTGGCAACAAAACTTCATTAATGTATATAAATAAGTAGGTAAATTATAAGATTATGCAATTGACGATGGATGAATACGTTGTTCCAAGACATGAGATTTCTTTTATATGCAACTAAGTAAGATATTCTTACAATGAGAGGGAGTTGAAATGAAAAAATTATTTTGTGTAAATTTTCTGACAAAAAATTTCACTAATTTCAATATAACTTTATATACACTAAATAGGTAGAAAGATCTTAATTTTATCTAAAAATTCAACCATAAGTATTCATTTCGGTTACTACAATTTTTGTCTTATTCACATTGTTTAATAACTATTTGTTAAGGATTTCCTCAAATTATAAAATTTCATAATTACCATCATATTTTCTCTACAACTATCCTCGCTGAAATGGAACTTTATCTGCATCAAGTCATATATACTGTTACTCTGCTCTTATAATTTAATTTTTAATTATTAATCCTTTTATTACTAAAAATTTTAATTATTATTAGTTTCTTAGTAACATATTTTTGTGAACATTACAAAAAGTTAATGCAGTCTATAAAACAAAAACTATTGTATTTTTTACGAATCCGAGAAAGTGGCCCTGGCAAGGCTTGAGCGCGTTCTTTGTCTCGAGTTTTGCGCTCACCTTTAAAGAAGTTCCCCTCACAGCAACTAATATTAGTCAATTAGGTATTCAGGGCGCGCACCGCACACCCCGTGCGCAGCGTCTGGAGACGGCGGCCTACAGTCGCTTCCGCTCCACGAAGGTCTGTAATGTAGAGTCTCGTAGACGTTACATCACATAACTATCGCAGCCAACCAAATAATGTTGTGGTTGTATGATGTTTGAAAGTTTACATGCAGCAAACAATGCTTTTGTACAAAAATAAACGTAAAACGTTGGTGTACGTACCACATCGTTAGTGTAGTACCCATCATAAAAGCAAGTTAATAATTTTTTGGTGGAGAACCGCGGTCTTCGTTTCCTTTAAATATGCTAAAGATATTAACTATATGTGAAAGAAATAGTTACAATTCTTTCCAACGATATTGTAAGAGTTCCCTTTAGGGCACTCTGGGTGTTACGACTTTTATCAGAGGAAATCTCTCTCCTTTCTGCATAATTCATCGCTATGAAGTTGAAACCGAAGTCGTAAAAGAAATCGCTCTATGATTTCGTATCTTAGGCGAAAAACTTTTTACTTGTCTTTCTTTGAATCAGTGATCATGGATGAAACGTGGTGGTATACTACAAAGATATGCAATTTTACCAAGTATAGTTGAAATATAACTACGAACTCTCCTACTCATCCGTATCGGTTGATATGTGCCATAATACGTAAACTGATAGCTTATTAAAACATCTGGGATATAAACAGATAACAGATGTTTTGAATATTAAGGGCAATAACAAGACGGGTAAACAATTATTATTTATAACAGGAACATAATTTGTTTAGTTTTATATCGTCAACTGTAAGCAAGTGATAACTGGTTTATAACGGTATTGCTTTTGAATTGGCAATCAATGCTTTTAAAAATATACATGCCTAAATAAGTCAAAAAATATTGTATTAGCATGTTCAAGGAAACTGATTTTTTTTTTGCGATTTTATGACCCGGTATTTACCACTTTTAGGTCAACTCTTATTTTTCCCAAGAAAACTGAGTTATGTATAGACTCAGAAGCTTTTTTTTAATAATAAACAGTTTTCATTTAAAAATACATTAGAAAGTGTTTGCCGGAAAAAAAAATTATTGAAACTTAAAAATATTACAACTATTAAAATGAAAATTAAAAATATTACAACTATTAAATTATTTATTTATAAAGTAAAAAAATACTCTAGACATTTATATATTTGTGTAATTTTTTTTTGTTTAGTTTCTTCGAGGCTTTATTGGAAGATCGTCTACATGAAACGGTTTAAAGTGAATTCCAAAAATTCTCTCCGACATTGCTATTCACAAAAACAAACTTATTATTAAAGCAATTTAAATCGAGCCTTTGTTATTCTTTGCCCCGAGTTAGGAATTACACATTTTTTGTAAAGGTGAGCTATGAAAAGTTAATAAGGAGATAATATAAAATAAAATTGGATTCTTTTTTACATTTTTCATTCGCTGATTTTATTATAGTATATTTTATTAAACAATACATCTTTTATTTTATATATATTATTTACTAGAATGCTAGGTTACCAAAGTCATCGACTATAGCTCTGTCAAATCCTAATGCCTTTCTTATTAGTAAAATATAAGAGAAATTAAAAAGCTAATTCTAAAAATAATAATGGTAACAAAAAGAGAAGAACCTTCTTCACCACAAAAAGATGTTTCGATATCTACTTTTCCTTCAATTTATCCCTTGTTATTAAATAACATAACAAGAAATGACTACCTAATTTCTATACTATGAAATGAATATACAAAATATACATAATTAATATCATTCGCACTGTTCGGTATAGTTACATCCATATGGCGGTAGTTGCACCCATATTTTTATTCTCCTCTCCTCGCATCAGCGGGTAA
>DWLS01007070.1:0-11049 GCA_018246255.1 Pachliopta kotzebuea | reverse complement strand
AAAATATTAGCACAGTTGTATTTCTACTATCCTTTTAATTATAAGTTTTGATTACCCCTGCAATTGATTACCATTCATATATCATTCTTTAAAAAAAAGGATAAAATAGTTTCAGGTCTCTGTTGCCGAAGGACATTTTGCAGCCGCCAAAGAGTAGTGTGCAAATGTTACTGTTTCGATTTGAAGAGTGTTGTAGCTAGTGACATTATTGGGGAAACGAGACTTGAAATCTTATGGTCTTAAGGCAATGTGATGTTGTGTAAACCATCTTAACCAGCGCCACGTTATTGGGCAAGCATGTTACATATTATCAGGTGAATGCCTTGTTCTTTGCATCGCTTTGTCAAATAAAAAAAAACAATATTAAATGATAAAGAATATATCAATATAAATATGAAAACATTCGATATTACAAGTTATAGATAACAGTAAGTTGAAATGACTATAATTCATGCTCAGAATCGCCCTCACTCTGCGGAAATTGTAATGTATTCCTAGTCACAAGAGTACGGTAATAACATCAGAGTAAACATCATTTTGCATCGAGAGCTAGTTTCATACGAGCGAGAGCTTTTTTATTCGGTTACAATAAGAACTCGAGCGACGTTTTGACTGAGTGCCGACTAAGCCGGCAAACGTTTATTGTCCTGATGCCGTGCTCTTTAATCCCAGTACCCAGGCGAACGATTACGGTTGATCCTGAGCCCCACGGCCGGATTAAACTGAACCGTATCGCGGTAGCGCTGTTTGTATCTATCGTTTGTATCAATTGTACCTAATAAACGATGTAATAAAATTAATGTATATACCTTTACGTTTTGTTACAAACTAAATTTAGTTTCTACGTCAACATTTTTAAATTATTCGTTAACTATGACATTAATATTATCTAAAATATATTTTAATTCTGTATCTTTAATAACCTTCACTGTTTAATAATCGTAAAATACTTCACAAAGCAATAAGTTATTAATCATACATTATCGCTGCTTTCGTCTGTGCTATATATAAACATAAAAATTTATAAAAATAAGTAATACCGCTATAACAAATAACTAGATAATGTACTTTTAATGATACTATAATTGGAGTTACCTAATAATTTATTTACCTGTTAAGTCTCCTTGTGTTGTATGGACACTGAAGACTAGGAACCCCAACAAGACCTGGTGTAACATTTGCATGTACAACCTTTATAAACTTCTTTAACGTTTTTTTAAAGTAATTCTACATTTTAAACGTTCTTTATACGTTATCAATGTGATTGTGGATGTGAAGATAAACTTCACGTTAATAGCATGGGTTACAATGGTAAGACGCTTGACGCACATAATCAATAATTTTTTTTATTTTTTCCGAAAAATCATTAAATTTAAAGATATAATTATCAACAGCAGCCAATACACAGTGTTTACCTGATTTTGGAAGGGTTGTATATTAACAATTGAACAAATCGTCGCTGTTCACCTTATGCTTATTACTATAGAAAGACTAACACTAATTATCTAAAAAAAACTCTTTAGCAGGATAAAGTTTTTTTTTACCAAATCTTTAATAGCTTAGTGTGAGAATGTTATAATTATGAAAATCGATTTACCTCACTGAAGAATTCGTCCATGAAGCCGCCTTCAACGGCGACGTTGACATCGTCAGGCCCGACGTCATCATCGTCGCTTTGCGCCTGTAACCAATCAAAAAAGTATTAATATATTAATAAAGCATCTTTAACAATCACTCTTACTTAACGATAGTAAGAAAATAAATAATAGAATAAATAACAAATTTTTTGGAGTAAGTTCAAAATTAAACCTTTTTGTCATGATAAATAACAGTTTAAAGTTAAAACTTATAATCAAATTATTTTGTGATAAACGTGAACCAGGTCTAGTGTTTAAAATTTCGTGGGGAAAAAATGTGGCTAAAATGGCGATGATGTTGGATAGGGATTAGGTCAAGGGGCGTGGCGTTGCGCTATTATTGTACTTCGGTGAAAATGTAGTATTTTTCTATTTAAATTTTACAAGCACTGGTATAATTGGATACAGAGTAGAAAACTTATCATTACTCCACGTAATAATGTTATATAAAACAGAACAAAACAAATACGTTTAAACTTGCCATGTCATAAAATTTGTGAATAATGCCTAAAATAAGATTATATCAACATGTCAGATGTAACCTTTTTCAGTGTAAATTATCAATTCTTAGAAAACATACTGCTGTATAATATATAATATAAAGAACAATGAATGTGGTATGTATTTGTTAGGTGTTTGATATGGAAAGAGCTCGTGAATTTTTAAACGCATTTCGACACAAAGCCACTATTTGTGTGTCGCATCACGCGATAGAAAGATATCTAACATGTAACAATATAAAAAAAAAATTCTAGTCTATCGGTCTTTGTGTTTTCTAAAGAAAAATTTAATCATTGAAAATGTATTGCCATTGACAATACTTTAACAACTAATATATCTATATATAACAACTAATATATCTATAACATTTTTTTCATTTTTAGGGTTTCTGAAACATTAATTAGCAAGGATTAGTAAACAAAAATGATTTAAGTAAAAATTATAATATTTAACGATGCCTTTTATGGTATATGGCGAAGCGGACAGCATGCAACACCTTGGTCCACTAGTGAAAAATGACTCGTTGGAATATCCTAATGAGTCACTACAACTTAAGTGACGCCATATTAACCATATCTCTTGATTCAAGATTGCAACTTTTTTTGATCACCTTATTATATCATATATTATATAATCTAACTTACATTCAATTAAATATACAAGTATTTAAATACATGGTGAATACATCAGATCAATAATGCCATTACACCCCATTGGTAATTATAATATCTTTCATATATTACGTAAAAAACATTTACGGCCTATAAATTTAATACTTCCTATATTAATAAGCGCCGCATAAATAGCAAATGATTTTCATCGTTACCCCATAAAAAATCCAATTAAGCCGAGCAAATATAAAGCAAACGCCGACCTAATGAATTATTTTAGGTACGCGTGCAACGGATAGCGCTAACTTAATAATACGCATATGGATATTAAGGATATTAACAACGGATATGTTAGCCTGTGGCTGAAAAAAAAACTCGGATGTTATCGTACTCGAAACTAACGAGCGGGAGGCGGCCGCACGTAGAGCAAAATAGAATCCACTTAGTTGAGGCGAGCTGGGCATTATTCAATTTATGGGGGCAGGCGGAGTCCACAAAGGTCCCAACTACGGGCCGGATATACGTTACGTCGGCCACGTTGTGAAAACGAAAGCCGTATATTACTTGATCATGACGACGTTCCGTTGTGGCGAAACATTTTTGTTCATTAGAAATCTATACAATTTCATTGTTGCCAACATTCGCCCTTGTAATGATTATTTGTACTGTAAAATCGACCGTTATATAATAGAAAACCTAATATAATAAATGATTTATCAATAACTTAGTTTACTTGTTTCTTGCCCATCAATCTTCGTAAAGATAATAATTCTAAGTTAGTAAATCATACTTTAAATACTAGTTAATTTCAAGACAATAAAATGTTAGTATTACAACAAAACATATCTCGTTTTATATAAATAAATAAAATGTCTTAAATTACTTTCATTGAAATCTATAATTTTTGCCAGTTACCAAACCGCTAAAGATGAGTCATAACTTCGTGTCATTGATCTAAAATCTAAAAGTACAATTGAGGAAATATTATTCAGACCTGACTAAACTGGACGTTATTAAAAACTTTTGGTTTAGAGATAATTTGTATGTGATATAACGATCGCTATATATTTCACGACACTAAATATAGTCATCTTTTACGCATACACGAGTTCCCACAAACATACATTATTAAACATAAATTAATGTCGACGAAGGCACTCATTACGCATATGCAGGTGCATTGCGGCTGAGGGGGCCATTGTTACTGCACAATCAGATCTAGGTCATGGTAACGAGCATTTCGCTTTAATATTATGAAGTTATCAATCTGAATTACCACAAACACCTATAATATAGCTTGTTTACACACAAAATTTGCATTTGGTGGATTACATAAGATACAAAACGGTTAGTATATCTATTTACAATTCCTATTGTAAAAAGGACAAAGCCGCTTTTTAACTTGTAATTATTCACCCTCTCTAATTTGAGCGTAAATATTTTCAATGAATGTTGCCGAAGAACCTTGTTTAACAAACAACAAAAATTGCCTGTCACTTGATAAAACGAAGTAATTTAACTTAGTCGCATTAATAAATAACGTTAAGCGAGACTCGTAATACGTTATATATAGAAAAATTTTGTTAAGTAGTGATAATACGAAGTAAGTAGTGAATAAAAGAAAAAAAATACCGGACACTAAGTTGATTTTTATCAGCTATTTCTAATATTCTAAGCTTTATTTTGCAAATATGAATTACAAAAATCTTGACTATTACTTTTATTGAAATTATTCTTACAATTTAAATATAAATTAAGGAACAGTCTACCTCCTGTATCCTTTCTTTTATTATCCTCTAGTCTTACTACACTTTGAAAACTACTTTTTATAAGTTATATAAATTATATTACTTAAATAAGAAAAACCTTTAAAATACGTTTAAAATATCTTTATTTTCTATTGAGTTAAAATTAACAAGTATTGCAACAAATAAATACAAAAAAGGTCTAGGTGAAAACTAGTTGAAATTTTGATACAAGCTTTAAAAATGTTAACCTCATTGAAAATAGTTTGTAATAAAATGTAAATAAATAAACAACCAACGAAGTTTATAGTTCGCAAGCTAATATCAATAAAATTAAGTGGCCATTAGTGCAGTGACTGCTTCGTTGAACAGACTGCTAAATATAGAGCACATTATTATAAGCTCGCGACCTTAAAGAAGAGGCGGTTGAAAATGCTCATCAATACACGTGGATCGTAGTTGAGAAGTTTACACGTGTATAAAATGTGTATAATGAAAGCATACACAATAAAAAAAAGTACGACGTCAATTCAAATAAAAACAAAACTGAAAGAGAAGCAACTCATCTACGTACTCTTTGTTACAGAAGATCAATAACACAGAGTTCCACTGTAACGTTACAAAGACAAAATTCAAACTGTAATTGAAATAATTTTAAACCAACAGATTTTGAGTACATTATATTTTTAAAAAATATCGGCCCGCTCTGAACACTTGATAATTAATTTACCTTGATAAATTAATCGTATTTCTCCGATTATGAGAAACGGTTCGGAAAAGCAACAGGAGCGTAATTCTTCGATCACTGTGGTCATAGCCATTGTCTTTAGTTTCCATATTCTTTTCAAGGTCAACGACCATTAACGCAATCTGGACTTTTAGATAACGTGGCACTAAAAACCGAGCACGAAACCACGAGCATAGCTGTTTTAGCCAGAATATTCTTTTATTTTTGTATTCACCGTGGCGACGAGATGATCAAGGTGATCACCTGATCGTAAGTGATACGCTTGCCCATAACTACTGGAGCTAGTTAAATTTGTGTACACTGCACCATATTGCACTCATCGCTTTGAGACAAGGTGTTAAGTCTCGTTGCCCCTGTCATTTCACTAGATTTCAAAGTCCTTGAAATCGGAACAGTAGTATTCGCACATTACTACTTACCAGCAATAGGAACTGCAGTGGTACCTACCCAGACGGTCTCCGATAACAGAGACCTAGCACCAGCTTCTTCGGCCCACAATTCGCTTTTATGGTCATGGTCAAAGAAGCTATTATAATTCATTAAAATTCAAATGCGAGTGCTTTTTATGATCAGTTATGGTAAGGATAGTAATTACGCCTAATTAAAAACATTATTTTATTTTCAGCATCTAAAGTGAAAGTTGTTTAAGTTTCTTTTACCGTGGACGATAACGTTTAAGTGTCTGATGCAAAAGTAATTAGCAATGATTGCTAAGCTGTTCATGCATTTTAATCGAGCGGTTGGAAATAAGAAATACTATTTTATAAAACAAAATGGCCATTTTGTAAAGAAAAAATCTCATGTTTAAACTTTCTCTTTATAATAGTAACTTTATTATTATCCCATAAATTTTAAATTTATAACGACTGTAATACGCTTGCCAACGAGCTGTAAAGCGATAGTACGTTTTTGCAGAATATTAGAACACAATGATTACAAGTACCACAAAGCAACGAGACATATGAATAGAAAAATATATAGTTCTTAATATTGTTACTCATACAATTTTTTTAATCCATTTGCATTGTTTTTTATAATATTAAGTTCTGTTCACAAATCGAAAGGTTAATTTAATTAAAATGCCTTGTGACATTTCGTCCACATTTTTGTTTTTTCGATTGTATTTTATTTGAACTTCGTTTACTTAAAAAAAAAATTATAATCCAATATTGAATGCGACGATATCAGCTATAAACAAAAATTAACTGGGACTTTCATACTTTCTAAGTTCGACATTAATATCAAATTTCTCTTTCACAACCGTAGGGTACAATTGTAGAGACTTCTTCTTTATCTCAATGGGAAAATAGTTTAAAAAAATTTGATGCAAACGGAGACTTTTTTGATGATTTTTAATGATTATATTTATAGAATTGCTATTTGTAATAAATTCTTAATAAAACGGTCGTTACGTTGTACTTAAGTTACGTACAAAGTAACAACTGTGACCCGGAATCTTTTGGCTTAATTTTAACATTTTTAGGTTATTCCCGTGCTCGTTAGTAATATAAGTGTATTTCGCTAACGTTTACATAACGCAGATGAAATATTTAATTAGTGGAGCGGCGGACGCGGACGAGAGATCATATGCGAACCGGATTTAGTAGTTAAGCTAGGCGAGTGGGTCAATTAGGCTGTGAGCGAAACTGTGATTGCTGACTACATATGTATCACAAATCTGCTATTTTAATGCATAACAAATAAACAAGAATTTACACGAGAGTTTACATCTATAATAAATCCTTATTCACAAAAAAAATCTTAATATCCTTACTCACGACATAAGTTTTTCCTTTTATCAAATAAACAATATTCATTGATGGCATATAAACCACACAAACATTTCAAGGTATATAAAATACTCTAATCGTAAAAGTAAATTGTTACAGTTTGCGATGCCATAATCTCTGTAAAGTTCGCTAACAAAGTGGCCTTCACCTTCGCAACGTAACCCTTTTCTTTGACTAGGACTCTAGGGAACTGGTGTATATAAAGGCCAGTTCCGACTTTCCCTAAAAACAACCTTAATAACAGATAAACCTTCGTATAAATATTTATTCGTCTCGTATTTCCCTGAACACAAATAACATGAATTTTTAAATGGAATAAATACTTTTCGTGTACCTTGCAGTTAAATTAAGATACTGTAGTATCAGTAGTGTTAAGTTAAATAAATAACACTAGTCTATAAAAACAAAATTACTTCTTCACATGCAAACAATATGTACTACAATCATCTTTTAAAATTGTGTGTAGATTTTTTTCTATTGAATATCTATTTGCTTAAATATGTACATCTGCTCCTTGCTTCATTCGTAACAAGTTTGTCCTCTTACATCCTTTTCATATTTCTTACTTATTATACCTACAATTTATTAGTCTAATTAATTTACCTATTGTTCTTGGAGGAATCTATTTCTAATGACTTTACTGCTTATTGTCTTACTAGTATTATGTTTCCTACTTTTCCTATTTCTATTTCTAAATTTTACCTTTCTTTTGAATGTACACTAGTGTAGTTGTTAATGTCGAATAAAATAATACTCTTAATTTTTCTTAAAGGATGAATATAATAAAAAAGGCCTCGATACTGAAAGTACAGTGGTTAATGGGATTACTTGGATCTGGGTCAGATGAAGGTTGGGAGCGGTTCTAAATCTCGGCAAATAATTACAGTGGTACGGACGCGTGGCTCGGCATCGAGACCACTCGACAACTTTTCGACACGCCCTATTTGTGAACTCTCGAAATTTCTTTTCGCGACTACAATTAATAATACGATGTCAATGAAATAAAAGCGAAAGGTTCACGAAGATTGCTTGAATAACATCGAATTTTGAACAATATAACGACCCATACATTATAGACTTAAAAACAAATCATTTCATCACAGAAGTAAATTTAATTTTGCTCTGCGGAAGTTAACGGTCTGTTTTACTACTATAAAAAATAAATTAAATTAAAAGAAAGCAACAGTAAAATTAATATTTTAATGATTCAAACGGTACTTTTAAAAATAAATTAAAGATGGCAAACAATACTTGAACTTAATACTGATTTAAATTTAACAATAAATCCGCCTTTTGTTAAACTGACTGAGCTCTTTCTTCGGGATTAAGGTTTAAGCCAAGGTTAAGATTTAAGGATTAGATCTTAATAAACAATCAAGAGACAAAATTGTTAAGATGTTATTATGAAATCAATTATTGAAGAGAAAAATCAAAGTCAAATTGTTAATGTTCACAGGGAGCACAGGAAGGGAGCCTAGGATACGTATTATTAACATAATTTTCATTCGTTAGCTGCAATATGATTGGAAGAGTAGAATACAAATGAAATACGTAGCCATTCGTTCGGAACAATGCAAAAGCTTTCATATTCATTTCATCTACGCTTTTTCACTTCGAAGCCAAATTACACATGAAGGATTTCGTATCTTTTTCTCGAGGGAGCTATACTTTTAACATGATTTACGGCTAGTTGATTCACACACGCCTATACTCCTATCCTGCATGATAAAAGATGAACCCAGTTTAATTTACGTACTGGCTTTCAGTAAAAGCTTGTGCTGTATATCAGAGATGAGGATAATTTTATTATAATACACGCCCCGGAATCTCCTTCAGCGGATCCATCATACACGTAGTGTTACAAATGACGTAAGTGAAAACCGTGACTAGGGAGACAAGATATTTGCAGCATAGATACTCACTTTACACTTTGAATACAAAATGAGGCTGTTATTTTTCCATTTAAACTTGAGCTTTGTAGGCCGGTTTAGTACGACCGGCGTAGCCGTTTAGAGATGAGAGATATTTTACACAAAGTGGATTTGGAGAAAACTAAAAAACGGTTCATAAAAACTTTATGTATGTACAATGCAAACATTATTTTCTAATAGGTAATATTATATATGAAGTGTTAATCGAAAGCACGTAATAAAAATTAAAATGTTGAAATAAAAAAATAGTAAATTATACAGTGAAAACTTATATGAACAAGTCCGAATGAAAACATTTTTTTCGTTTCAAAATCGACAATTCTATTGCAAGCTCAGCTATTGGAAACTTAAATGTGAAAACTTACAAACTTTCAGGGTGCTTGGTCGAATCCCGCGGTGAAGCTACCAAATATATAGCCAGCAGGAACGAAGTATGGCAGCTCACGTAAACTGACTCCAAATTATCACTTACAACTTTATTTATAACTATATCACATCCTGTACGTTATTAAATTGAGAGGAATAATGATATTTGTTGAAAAATTATAATATACCTTATTAATTATAAACATAACCTAGCATTATATAACTCTCTTCCTAGCTATTTACCAATACGGTGGTAGGGGCATGTAATAAATAAAATAGCCTTTAAAATATAGCTACTTTTAATATAACCAGTTTCATATTTAAACATTTAAGGACATCAAACAATCGATTCCAATTTTGTAAAGCGACATTTACAAATATCTTTTACTATGAGTGCAACAGAATGATACGCCATTAAAATAATTATACATTAATAAAATAACCGTAGAATTTAAATAACGTACTAAAAGGTATTCATAAAAATACTACGTAATACATTTAACGGCATACGTGAAAGCCTTACTAAAAAGGGGGAAGTGTGTTTGCATCGGTTGACCTATTTTACAGGCAGGCTGGCTGCCGGCCGCCTGTAATGCGCTCCGTTTCAGTTAACCGAATAAAACTTTGCTTTTCACGGTACTCCGCTTTATATTTATTAAATAATTTTAATTGTTTTCAATATTCAATAAAATAAAGATTTGCTATCACTTGAAATATGTACTTTAGGAGAAATAGTCTTCCTCCTTCGAGGTCAGTGACGTGACCAGGTACCTTCGGATATTTTGACAATTCATAAGCGTCTGATCACTTTCCATCACGTGAACTGTTCGCTCATTTACCAATTTGGCTTATAAAAAAAATTCAGGGAAAGGCAGCTAAAGATATTCTCGTGAGCGTTACCGGCATACTACGCTCGCAAAAATGCTCTTTACCTTAAAAACTACTAACCTTTACACATTGATAAGCTAAAAGATTACAATAGAAACATATCAATAAATTATTTTCGAAATATGACATTAAATATCTTTTCAAAATTGATCGATATTTAGAACACAGTTGAAGATTTCTTTTTGGGTTTAGATAATGATAAGATTTATCATTTTCTGATAAAATGTTAAGAAAAATAGGACTGTTACCACACCGTTTGCGTTTTTACAATACTTCAGAAAGAATATGTAAATATTAAATTTACTAACACTTAAAGTTTCGATCAGTATTTCATCATGATCATTATCAACGGTCTGCGGCAGTCAACCGCTGGACATAGGCCTGGTCAAGATTTAACTGGTAGAAAATGCGTTCGGAGGCACAATGTTACCGTAGTTATTAAAGGGGCAGCGATAATAATCTCATTTTATTACGGGGTAGAAAAAGGCTACTTGTGTAAGTATAAAGTCGAGATTTAATCGACCACACCATTCTAAATCGTTAAAGCGAAGGACAGTGAAAATTATTTATATTTTACATACTTGAAGAAACCTGTAGACGAACCTGTGCATACAGTATTTTTTTGGTTTATATTATTGTATATCCCAAATGAAATTTGATCATTATCATCTCAAATGGAGTAAATACACCATACAATAAGGAATATACAATACCAGTACTAAAATATTTTTTAACGCTTACACTTTTAATGAAAAAGAGGATAAGAGATTACAACTTATTTCCTCCTCTATATGAAACCGTTTCAGAGATTATCAAAACAGATTTTTTTTTC
>DWLS01007069.1:0-11050 GCA_018246255.1 Pachliopta kotzebuea | reverse complement strand
GGAGCGACAGGTCCACTCCACCGACAGCAGATGCCAGATCGTGGCGCTGCACGGCCCATCTCGGGCACACCTCGAGGACGCCAAAAGTACCTGGTTGGTGTCTATTGTATCCATAGTAATGTTTTGTTGACGGTTTTGAAGACGCGCTGGAAAATTGTGATACAGGACTGTCCGTTCTTCTATGGGAGTACATTGTATGTGGGCTACGTTGAAATTCTTTTCTCGTTATAGAATCTTCGTCTAATATTACTTTTCCTTGTCCGTCCAACTCAACGTTTTGACACGAATACATAGCCATGCCATTATCATCTTTCTGCAGCAGCAAAGTGCCTTGTTGTTTGGGTGAAGCGATAAATGCTGTAGTTATCTCTTTACCAAGAAATGACATTCGAACCGAAATCTCAATGACACCTATTGAATCGCTCTTTTCAATTTCCCCACACCATACATAGAACATATTTTTACTCATGGGTGTAGACGTAGTACATATAATGTTGTCAGTTGGCTGTTCTTCTGCCCATTTCTTGCATAGCTCCTCGCGAAGGTCAATGAAATCTTTCGTGTAGTCAGCACGCGATTCGCCAACTTTTGTTACGCATTTGGAACAAGGTGGTTGCTTTGCTATTTGTAGTTTTATTATAAATTCTTTGATATTACAAATTTTATCGTAAGTCATGGCAAATAACGCTGATTTTCCGACATTCAAATGAGTAAAATCGTCAACTTTTCCATAAGATGAGTCGTAAAGTATTATGGGTTGTTTACCTAAAAAATTCGCTGTTATAATCAGATTGTTATAGTCGAATTGGAAGCATTCACATTTCATGTGTATTTTATTTATTATGATTTCCATAAGAAATAGGTGATAGGGAAAATTTACGTCTTCGTCATTCTCTGCGAAAAATTCTTTTTTGGTACGACTTATGTCAGCCGATAGACTTTTAATTGATTCTCTTAAAGCGTTAGCTTCGGAGGTTAATATTTTGCTCATTGTTTCTATCTTATCGATGTTAGTGTTTAACACGGGTGAGTTGGGTTGTTCTAATGCCTTTGAAAGTCCTTTTACTGATTCCGATAATTCGTCTACACGATCGCTTATAACTTTTCCCTGTGGCTCAAGATCGATTATAGTTTGCATGATATCTTCTTTCGCTTTGCTCAAACTTAAGCTTTTTGCACTAGGGGTCTTCGGCTTTTGCTCAACAGTATTTGCTTTTTCTTTTTTATCACTTTTCAGAGATAAATTTAATGAAGTCTTTGCAATAGAGCCACGGCTCCGTAAGGGAGAAGGTAATTTTGGAGAAGATGACGATATTGGAGACGAGCGCTCTTGAACTACAGGAACAGGCGACTGAAGGCTTTTTATGGATCGTGGCGGTGATATTAGCACTGGTGATTGAGATCTCACAGCTTCTATAGGCACGTTATTTTCCAGAGTATTCATAGTTACTGCGTCATCTGTCCGTGACTGTAAGCTGGGTTCTTTTGAGAGTCCTGGTTTGGGTTGTTCTGTGTTTTCCTCTGCCATGTTATAAGTTTTTAAACCTTTTTTTAATTTTGTACTAATAATTTCACATTGTTGCGTACTTAATAATTTTACCTATGTTACTCATGGCCTAAGAGATTTTGGAAGGAACGATTCGATTTTTAGAAAACAAATTGTTGTTTGTAGTCTTTATAGATGTACAAAAAATTTTACTTTATAAAAAAAAAATGCATAAATGATTAGATTCATAAACTCTGAAATTTTTGACTGATCATAATGTAAATTGTAACATACAAAAATATATATCGATCATGAAGGTATTTAACTCCGTATCAGATATTTCTACAGAATTATAAGTATTGTATTGTTTACATTTGCTATTCAAATTGCTACATGTGTAAAATTAAGCACCAAATACTACCATTTAATGGAGCAACAGCACAAAAATAGAAGCAGTCAACCAATCCACTTTCGTCAATATATATGGTAATAGAACACCAGCAAAGTTCAGACAGTAACAATAAATAGTCTTTCTCAATAAACTAACATTTAAAAGAGAGGTTTGTTCTGATTGAAAATCTATGTTTTTACAATAATCATAATTATTCTATAAAAACATAGGAAAATATTATATACAACTAAACAGTTCTTATTAATATTCCTAATACTGGAACCTGAAAAAAAGCCTTCCCTCACAAGGAAAGAGTTGAGACCATTTATTTACAATGCTGGCTGATTCTCAATTCTGCGAGGGTTTTTAGAACATATCAAATTCTTTACAACATTTTTCATCACTAGAAATTATGGTTACAGTTAATTAAAGTGTATTATTTTTATATCAACTGTAACTCATTAACAAGTTCCTATCAATGCAACCAATAGAAAATTATATGGCTTATGCTTAATTGAGACAAATATTATTTTGTCACATATTTCATAACATTTTTTACCATTTTGTATTTGTGCTACTTTTTTAGCTATCTCTCTCACTATCTGCAACCTCCATTTCTCAGCTTGCTGTAAGTCATTACATTCAGAGGCGAGGTAGGGCCTCCTCACCCGCTGTCCTCCAGCCTCTTGCACTTGTGCTGCACGCCATCTTGCAAGTGTAGTCCTGTGTGGTAAAGGGTAATATTTACCTTTTATTATGAGAGGTATCCCATTTACATAACATTTTTTATTTAATATAATGCATCCAATATATTTATAAAATAGAAATCATTGTATAGGTGACTTCTACAATACTAGCTCAAAACTCAGGGACTCTGAATATTATTTTGTAACCCTTTTTAAATAATTAAGATTTATTAATAGGGACTAAAAATTAAAAAAATATATCATAATAATAATATGATGTAACTTACATAGCTTTTTCAGCATTTCTGGCCTGAAATTTAAAAAACCTTTTAATATTTATTTTGATAGAAATGAGTAAAAACTTGCCTTTCACATTATGTTATGTGATAATGAGATCAAAAAAGTGTATACTGAAATCTTGAATATTCCAACTCTTGATAGCCAGAGAATAAAGAAGTAAAAGGCAAGTATAGACTTTCTGTTTCGTCAAAAATATTGATTGAAAAATAACAATTAATGATTATTTAACTTTTTCTTAATTTAGGCTGTAAGAAATATGTTAAAATTAACAATATGGTCCAGTACAAATAAAATTCTTACATACCATTACGTGTAGTTTGACGAAATTATTTATAAACAATTTCGTAAAAGAAAAGATGTAGAAGCCTTTAGAGCCTTTAATGTACTCCGTGTTTCGAAAACTGCACTTAATAAGAGTAGAAATTACAATCACTGACAAAACTAAATAATTTTTTTCTCCTTAATTAAAAGGTATTTTCGGTTTGGTTTTAAATCTAAATAAATCACAATGTTATCATAAAAAATATACAGTTTATTGTCACACACTTCTTTTTTATTACAAGTTTAACAGGTTGCAAATTCTGCAAATATCATACAAACAATTCAAATTCAACGTGACACTGACAGTTGACACATATAACAAGGAAAGCCAAGGACTATTGTTTATGATGCCATGATTTTATTATTTATTATTATTTTGGTGATACAGTTTTTTTTCTGTTTTAAAATTTTGCTAAATGTTCGCTAAAATAAACTAAAATTTAGTGGATTAAAGTTACATGACATTTGTATCATTTCTAATTACACTAATAACTTGGTGTAATTTTTATTTTAGTTGCCGTTTTTAAATAATCTATGGGAAATTTGACAATCATAATTCACAACACCTTTTAAGTTTGTAATCAATAATGCACTGTGAAAAGTCTGTTCTAATACTTGATAATATTAATGAAGGCAAAATGTTATGTTATGGTTAAAAAAGTTACATTAAAATTCAAATATGTTGTAAAAGAAAACAAACATAAAAAAATAAGTACAACTTCCTTGGTGTATATTTCATAATTAACATTTTGTAAATAGTGATTTCAGTAATAGTGAAAAAACATGGAAGTAGAAACGATAGATTGGTCAACTTGTCCATCTGATGTTCTTTTATTAATTTTAAAGTATTTAGATAATTTCACTCTTACAACATGTTTGTCTGTATGTAAATCATGGAGAAATGTTGTAGACTATTTTGCACAGGTACGTTTACACTTTTTCGTTGACATAAATCATAATTTTATTTGGTAAAAATGTTTTTAAATTTCTTCTTTTTCCAGGTAAATGATTTATGGGAGGTTTTATCACAAAATTCTTTATATAACAAGGGTATAACTTGTAAATTAAAATCAAATCTTTCTTGGCGAGATGTATATTTTAATACTTTGTTATGGCGCACAAATACTTACATTAGACTTGATAAAACAATGCAACAAGAAAATGTTAAGTACATTCACTTATATAGAGGTATGTTTATATTTTCAGTATTTTATGTTTATACATTAATCAATTCATATGTTACTTTATTCCTATTGTACTGTGTGCATGTTTATATTTCAGATAAAATAATTTTAGTTAATAATGAGGCAGCAGATTACTATTGTGTTGAAACTTTGAACAAAATTGATCAAATACCAAGTAAGTAATTGTTTAATAAATTTTCAATTAAGCCATTGATATAAAAAATTATAAAACAAAATCTTTACATTATGGAAAATAAATTATTTACTCTGTACCTTTTTATGACCTTAATGTATACACTTCATCCATAGTAACTTTTCAACACTCATTTTAAAATTAAAGTTAATTTTACAATTTACATATTTTCACAGATGTCTTAGATTGTCAAGAGAATGATCATGTAGCAGTAGTTCAAACTAATAAAAATTATTTGACTGTTAAATTCAAATGCATACAATTTTCTTTTGATATTCAATGTTATGAGTTCAAGTAAGTACATGATTTTACTTGGGAAATTGGTGGTCGGTCTTCAGTGCCTTAAATTATGTAGATAGAACAGAATAGTGCAGATTTATTATTAAAAGAGTAATTTATGAAAGTAATGGTCCTGAACGAAACCACAAAAATGATTTGATGGACTACCACAATAGAACAAGGAATTTTGGTATGAAGTATTGTGGTATTTGATTATAGTTTTAAAATAAATCAAAACATGTTATGGATGCAGTTATTATTCTTTATCAGACTACATAGGAAAAGAAAGGAAACATATCAGCCTAATTATAGTCTGGCGGAAACCGGGATCTATCATATACAGAGACTGGGAGAAAATATTTCCTAGCTCCTAAGTTATCTGGGGTGATACATACGTTACCCAAGTGAGGTTTTCAGGCTGAGAGAGAAAAGTACTCTGTATATCCATGCCTCAAGAAGAGGCGGTATACAAAGGCACTTTCCCTAATTGAAATAAAACCTTGTGTTTGGCCTTTTGTCTATTGTTTTGTGAGTAAACAAAAACAGGATTGTTGCTTTAGTAAATGATACTTTTTAATCTGACTAGTCTTTAGTTAGTATTTTGCAAGGAGTAAAAACGAAAGGAAGATATATAATGTATTATAATTTGATTAACTGTTTTGTAGATTTATAGATGATTATTGTTTCATCGTAGATGAGAGGAACGTGATATGGGTATACAATTTTTTAGAAGAGAAATTTTTGAAACGTCCTATATTGCGAAGCTATCTCAGCATTGGTTCGATTTTGGATCTAAACTATTATGAAAACGATGTATATATTTTAAAAGAAAATGGAAATATATTACTTACCAAAGGTTACATATTAGAGACTGATACAATTGCCAGAATTACCACATTGGACCTGAAAAGTTGTACAGTAATATGCATGTTTTTAAAGTACAGTGTTATATATAGTGGTGAGCATAATTATTTTTTTTATGAATATAACTGGTTTTTGAATTATTTGATTTGGTTGCGTTTGCTTTTCAAAATCTGAAACTCATTATTTAGTGAGTACTAATAAATTTAATAGCCTACAATGTTGGCAAGGGTTGATAATTCCAGGTTATTCCCAAATTGTAAAATTTTATAACACTTTTTACTTATCTTGATAATAGCATTTTCGGAAATTCTCAGTACGGTTTTAATCTTTTTTGTTTAGTTGTTTAAAAACCGATAGATAAATAGTATTTATACGCAACTAATTTCTTTATTTATTTCAAGTGCCAAAGAGAGAGGGTTTAAATCGCATTAATGTGATGCCGCTCAAGGATTCGGAAGTGGTAATAGAGTGTCCAGGTCTAACCTGCGTGATGCCACACGGTCAAATCGTCTTACTGGGATATGACGACGGACAAGTGAGTTAAGAAATATTTTCTTTCCGGCATTGAGTTAATTATTAACGATCATTTCACATCGTCATAGACATCAAAGATCTGAGCCACAATAATGGTAAACACCTCTCTAAACAAATTTTGCCACTATAAAACATTAAGATCTATCATATGTGGCCAAAATCGAAATTGGGCCATAGCATCACAAAGTAAATCTTTAACCGGGTTGCTATATTGGCGTTTATCAAACATGATTTTTTTAATTAAGGAATTTTTACTTTTCGATATCTCACTTTCTAAATGTAAATTCCTGAAGACGAGCAGATCTTTCACTAGTTGTTTCGTGAAACCTGCTGCTCATTCATGTGGTTCAAGTTAAGATAATACTTTTTGTTTGTTTAACGTGGAGGAAATGCTTACGCATACCTTCCTTCGCGGGGGCAAAGACAGATTACGTCTGACTCGACTAAAACCTTCACGATGTTCACCTCGTCGCTGTAAGGCGGGGTCAGGAACAGAAAGACCATCGCGACCCCGTCAGCGCCGGCCGCTTGCGCAGCTCTATCTCGGAAGGAGAAAAATCTCCCCTTCCCTCCTGTGGTAGGACGCGTTGGAACGTACAACGCGCCCTCCTCTGAGCCTTCCATCGTATGGGTAATACATTCCCCCGAATCTGTCACCCAAAGGCCATAGAAGCCATAGAAGCTCTTCTGGCTCCCTGCGGCAGATCTGTCAGGACGACACCACGGTTACCACGACAAGGCGGGGAACCAGTTCGGAGGGGAAGTTAGGATAATACACCACAGCATCTTCTAGTTTTATTTAAAATGTATGAAGAACAATACGAAACGCGCCCCTAACGAGATTGTGTTGTGTTTTTTTTTCTTTCAGATTATTATTTTTAGCCCAGTGAAAAACTTTAATGTGAACGATCCCATCGTGCAATTTAATATTAAAGATGTAGCTGAAGACAGAATCGGAGATCCTGCTATCAAGGCAATAGAAATATTTGAAGCCAAAGATTTACATTATTTGTTTATTTTAACAAAGTTTGCGTTTTTCAAGTTTATATTGAGTCATAATACGGAGTAATAAGCAAACTTTTGTCTTGTAGAATTAAGAGTAATTTAAATATTGTCAGTGTATAATATTAATCAGATCTCATTTATTTAAATAAAATGATCTCAATCAATATTTTGTATTTATTATTTTTTACTTGATGTCATATAATACATAATTTTGGTAATAAGGTGTTTTTATTTTATTTTAACCTTTCTTAGTAAGCACTTGGTGCAATAGTTAAAAATAAGGGCGTTAACTTTGTACACAATTTAGTATAAGTATTAAAGGAAAATTACTGGTAGTAGGTCTCTGTTGCCGGAAACCGTCTAGGTAAGTACCACCACAGCTATTTCTACAGCCTAATAGTAATGTGCAAATATTATTGTGTTCCGGTTTGGAGAATTCTGTGTGCTAGTGAAATTACTACGGTAACAAGACAACATTTTATGTTTCAAGGCGACGAGCGCAATGGTGCTGTGTAAAACTGAACTAGCGCCATGTTAATTATAGGCAAGTATATCACTTACCATTAGGTGAATGCCTTGCTTGGATCGTAACCTCGTAGTATACAACATAGGTTTTTTAATGAATCCAATACATAATATCTCAAAAATTTTAGGTTAGGTATGAAAACGTCAAATCATTACAGTTATAATGTATCATCGATGAGCGCCTTCTTTGTTATATTTATTTTGAGATTTATCTTTTACTCTCCAGCTTCAAGCACCATCATGATTTCATCCGATAGACATCCACTGCTGACATTGGTCTCATGTAAAGTACTCCACAAAATACGACCACACCTTCTCTTTAATAAATAATGAGGTTATCTGTGTTATTTTTTATCTAAAACATATATGACTTTTATTATCCTGAATATTTTTTGTTAAGTTCTAGATTCGCAGGCTTTGGAAGACCGACAAAGTTGTTGATAAGACTAACAACAAACTTCAACCGAAAATAAAAACTAAAATAATACAATAAATTTCGCAGTAAATGTTTATTAAAATATAATAAATACGAAATGAAAATCATCGAATTCCGTATATAATTCATTATAAATACACAGCTGAATCATTATATACAAAGGGATCACAATTAAGTTTCAATGAATATTGTATCTACAACCTAGCTTATATGTTTATAGATATACCACGTTAAAAGACAAGTTTATAAAAATTGTATTACAATAAAAAACCTTATTTTCTGTTTCATAATTATTACAAAAATTAGATAAAATGTTATTTATTAAAAGTGGTCTCTTTTACCAGATCTTCTAAGTTGTTACCACTACAGTTACTGCTGCCGGCAAACACTTATTGTGTTACTATGTTTAGGGGGCGTTGTACCCAGTAAATTACCGGGAACAACTTTTAATGGTACAAAGCGACAAGAACAATGTTGTGTAGTGTCTCATCCTAACGCCTAAGATATTAATATCTTACTCGTCTTATCGCTTAATCAAAAAAATTAAAGATGTTATTTAGCATAATAATCATTTCTTCGGCCCAGCCGTAAAAAAATGGAACTTCTTGTATATCAGTTATTTTCTAGGCGTATAAAAGGGAATTTCTTATTTACTACTTAAAATTTTCCCTTTGTTACGTTTAACATTCTTGACCATTGCAGGGGTGATATGGGGATAGAAATCTGTATAAACTATGACGTAGGTTTGTGTACCAGACACAATACATGAGATGATAAATGATATGCTAATGTATGAATTAAATACTACTTATGATTTTTATCTATTTTACATTTCATTCCAGAGTATCTGTTGTACTCAAGTGAAAATTTCCTTATAACTTCACAACAGAATTGTGATTTTATGTCCGAATCTTGATTAATCATCATTTGATTGTTACTTAGTAATTCTATACCTTAAGATTATTTTTAACAAATCCGCTCTTTACAATTTGACTAAACTGTCAAACGTTTTCGAGAGTTGTTAATTTTCATTAGAACAAATACAGAAACCACTGTATTGTCAAAAAAAAACTCGTTTACTTTAATTTCAATTTATCTATCCGTCGCATTTGGGTTCGTGTATGAGAATCCTCTAAATGGTTCTTGATCCATGGAGCGCAGTACATGTGGTTCTACGGCGGTGAGACGCGGCCGTTCCCCAGTAAATGTCCGATCGAAGTATTGTGTGTCCAATGGATGTCGCTGAAAATTTTAATGAATAATAAATTGAAATAGTAATAAAGGGGATTCATTATTACAGACTAACACTTAGCAGTCGTTAGATGTAGATGGCATCGAAGCTTTCACATAGAATGTCTAATGGCATCGTAGATTTCATACAGTGTGACTGAACTGTACTCGTTTAATAATTCATAGGCTTTGTGGTAATGTAAATAACAATTAAAATATTGCAACTGTAATATGATTAACAAAAAAATTTTTTAAGACAAGGCTACAGAAAATTAACTTTCAAATAATTGTTAATATAATTTTCATTTCTCGTTTTAATTGCATTTTAGAGCGAAAAGAAAATGAATATGTGTCTTGTTATACATAATGATCATACCACTCGTGGTTTGAAAGGAGCTTCGAGGTCCCTACGCTCGAGCCGGTCCCATGCGACTGAGCGAAAGAAGTCCTGATCGCGCACGTCCCCGTGCATGCATTCAGCGCCTCCCAGCCGAGACCGGGCATCTTTGTCCAGCAACTGTTCCACGTTAGGATTGTTATAAAAATACATCAAAATATTATCTCTTTAAATAAAAGTATTTTATATTTTATAGACCTCACAGCCACTGGTACAAAAATACTCTATTAATATTGTATTCAAGTAAGTAGCGTAAAACATCATCCAAAATCCCATTAACATAGTCCTGGCAAAACACAAGGAAGTATATAAAAGAACGTAAAGTTAACCACACGGTAAACAATAGTATGTACTAATTATTGTTTCAATAGTAGTGGTTAACATCTCGAATGGAAATATTCAGAAAATACTTATCTTTTCTTTTTAAACCCAGTCTAAATATAAAGTGGTTGTACATGTCCATATGATACTCGTCTGTCCACAAAATGACATGTTAGATAACATGTCCATAACGAAGCGATTGTCAGTAGGAGAACGTTTTACGTGATGAATAAAGAAAGAACTTTCATTTTACTTAACAAAAAGTACAATATATTCTTACACGCAAATTTTTAATAAACAATTATTTGCTGCTATTGAATTCATTGCATTTACTATAACGAAATATCCTATTTAATTAATCCATTAATTTAACACCTGTATCTGTTACACGGTAAAATCCGTTGCCGTTACCATTAGATTAATTTCGTTAAAAAACATGACTTACTCTGGTAAGTATGCTTAGAGCCTCTTGTGACAGGAAGCGCGGGTAGGACGGCATTTCATTACAAATGGACCAAAACAGCTCGTCTTCATCGCAACCGCTGAATGGACTTTGGCCTATTAACATCTCGTACAGCAGTACACCGAACGACCACCAATCCACTGTTTGGTTGTATTTCAACCCTTTTATTATCTGAAAAAAGAAATGGCCAGTGTTATATAAGTAGTATTATTAAAAGCGCAGCGTTGGCTGACCGCCCTCCCCGACTCCTGATCGTCACAATTGGTACGCGCCTCTTCCGACGTCAGTTGGGGCGCCCACAAAACCCGCACTCTGTGAGTCGTATTTCATACTCTACGTACGAAATTAGGTTAAGGCACCAGAGGAACGTCGATCTGCACGAAGATCTCCGTCTTCCTTCCATAGCGCAGTTCCTGCAGGACTGCGCTATTTTTT
>DWLS01007068.1:0-11051 GCA_018246255.1 Pachliopta kotzebuea | reverse complement strand
AGGGTAGTGTTTCACCGGTCGATCCTGCCCACCTACGTGCTACAGTGAACTGCAGACTTAGATCTACTACCTTAAAAAAATAATTTAGGTCACAACGTGTTATAAACGATTTTGATACATTCCCTTCAGCTCGCGGAGTCCGCATCCGGAGAAGCGTCCGATGAAGCTTTCGCGGCCATAAAATTGGTCGAACGCATTAACTTCATCCGAAAAAAAATCCATTCCGAAGACGCCTTTTGGTTTTAAACGGCAATTACGTTTATACGAGATTAAATATTCAATTACACGTAGGTCATAACACATTGGAGGCTGTAATGTTTTTTCTTTGCTTAACGCACAAGTCTTCTGGTCGAAGGTGATGTAAACTACATGCATAGTTATGGAAATTATCGTCATCCTCCCCCCACTTGTTCTTCAATAATTCTCCTTAAGTTTTTTCATGGTCGCGGGGAGTTATCTACCACTTCTGCAGTATCGGAATTTGTTCCTCTGTACTAAAGATGCTTTGTATTTCTCTTTTAGATTCGCCAACGAATGCAAATGCAAATAAATAATCTGCAAGAGAGTTTCCAACTGGTCGAGATCCGGCTGCGCTCTCTCCAGGCGCAAGTTGCTTCTTTAAAACAGAGCTACTGCATCATATTAGCCGAAGAAGACGAAAGCGGCGAATTCAACAAGATAACCACTTAACCATTAAAAAAAATTGTGATATACTTTTTTATTTAACAATAAATTGTTGTACTCCCCGTTTACCATTTCTTATATATAGGTATTTAATATTTAGATATTTCTTTTAAAATAATAGTAAGAAGCTTACGAAAGATGTCGTTGTAATCAATGTTTACTACTTTGTTATAAAAAACTGGAATATGAGAGAGTTGACGAAAATTTAATGAAAATTGTTCTTATACAATTTGTTTTTCATCAGATACTTAGATAGGGAAAATAATTTAGACTAAAAGAGTATATAAGGGATCCCACACGACAACCCACGTGACCCAAGCCAATCTTACCTGCTCGTGGTGTATAGCGTGCTAATCAACAAACGAAGCTCTGGCTCCTCTCCAAACCTGATGGCCTATTAGGGGAGACCTATGTCCAGCAGTGGATGTCTATCAGCTGATGATGACGAGTGAAGGGAATGTAAGGTAGATTCCGGATTGCGAATTCTGGCTCAGAGTTGTAGTAGAATATTTATTATCAGCGCCAAACAAAAAGACTTTGAGGCCTTAAGTCTAAAATGAGGTTGTGAATGTTAGGTTATAATATACGTATCATACAGAGAAACGGGTTGTATGTTTCATTGGATAGTTCCGTGAACAATTTTGACCGTAAATGAACTTAATGGTTTTGGGCCACGTCAGGAGAGATCTTTACAGAGCTATAATCGAAGAAGCTAGAAGCGAAATGGACCATGAACTTTTTTTTAATATTTTTAAATAAACGTTACGTAGATATAAAAGAATTGTAATTTGAATTTTTGTTAACTATATAAACAGATTTTATAACCAAATAAACTATCGATTCTACGAAAGATTAACTAAATTTAACCAATCCCATAACATATATTAATCTTGTCTCTTTAATTATATTAAAACAGATTTTTTTGTTACTTTTGCTTGTAATCGCGATGTGTAATTGCTATTATTATATTCAAGGAGCTAGGAGTACTTAATATATGCATAGACAAAACATTATTCAAATGTATTTGCAGTCATTACAAAAGCACAGCGGTGCGAAATATATACTTCCTGTTTATATTGATTTAATTTATTTACATAATTTGGATGAATAATTTTATATGTAATATTTGTGGCAAGGATATCATTAATTATTGATAAGTAAACATCAACTACAATTTCCGGTTACGAGAAACTTTAACTTTACAGTAAAAAGAATTTTATCTGTTAAGAAGATAGATCGAAATAATTGTATAATCGAATTTTTTTAATTTCTTTATTAAATAAAATATAGGTGCAAAATGATTGTAAACATAATTTAACAGAAATTTACAGTTATGTTAAATTTCACATAAATATTCAACGGTCGTTAATATTTGAACAGCAAATTAAGGAGGAATATGTTATATATTCAATATTTATGATAAACTAGTAAACAACAATATTACGGTTTATATATATGAGTTGTCATCATGTACTGTAATCAGTCTACGGGACCATGTTTTTTGAAAAATACTGCAACTGAAGTGACTAAATGGAAGGAATAATTTCATTATCATTTACTCTTTTAATATTTGTTTATTTTATTTCAAATTTGTCTTTTGTTATTAATGTTTTGGATATATGAACCAACATCTTTGTATTAATATGTAAATAGTAACGTTCTTCGTCATGTCACCATCAGTCGATAGACGTGCACTGTTGGACATAGGCCTCTCCTAATAACAGGGGGATTGGGACCGTCTTCTACCGCACTGGCCTAATGCAGGTAGGTGGGGAGCCAGAGCTTCGTTTGTTGATTAGCAAGCTGCACCATGAGAAGGTAAAGTAGGCTTGGGTCCCGTGAGTTGTGTACTCTCCATGCATTCTCTTCATCATGTACCTTTCAATAATTGTTGTATGCTTAAAATGTTTTTATGGTGTTAATATATTAAATATAATAATCTTTATAAAACTAAAATAGTAATTAAAAAATAACTAATACACGTTAAACTTAACTATGACATTTAACATTACAGTTGTTTCCGTTTATTGCATAAATATAATATATTATACTTCCGAATGTAAATATACAAGATCTGTCTATTTTAATGCAATCAATGCGGTTGAAATCTATTAAAATATTTTAATATTGATTAGTGAATATTATGTTTTTAATGTATTACTTGGCATATTAGATGGTGTTAATGGTTTTTGGAAACCTCCAAATCGGCCGAGAGCCAGAGTATTCCGGCGTTGTCACTTAACATCGTGTGAAATCTAGTTCTCGGATTTAGCCATGATTTATTTCAATGTGCAATAGATACATGTTAATATGAATGTGTCTGATATACCAGGCCAGTGGTCGGCAACCTGCCGCTCTTTGGATATGAACCTAAGGCTCTTTGTTTCCACACGTAAATATAATTTTATAAAAAAACAAATTAAAGTAATGCTGAATCGAGTAAGGAGGTTTAGTCACCGTTTTCTTCTTTGAAAAACACTACGTATGTATAATATAAATATATATATATGTTTTATTAATAAACAAAAACAATATTTTTCAAAAATTTATTTAGGTAGCAAAAAATATTGCGGTTCTTTAAAAACTATGAAGTTTTGTCAATTGTAATTTTTTACTCTTCCGGTTTAAAGGTTGCCGATCCCTGGACTAGACGAATAGACCTTAAAAGAAAGTTTATTTTACTCCAGTATGATTACTACAAGACTTGAACTAGATTACTAAGAACTATTACGTTTACTGTCTGAATTTCATGCGGGATGTATCTGTCGGTAATATATAGAAGCTATAATCATTAGTTTGACAGTATTACTATCATGATGAACCCTCACTGCTGGATATAGGCCTCCCCAAAGGTCTCCATTCCGGTCGATCCAGCGCTATATGCATCCAGATTCCCGCGACCTTCGTCAGATCGTCAACTCACCTTGTGTTACTATACAAAGAGTGTATTTTTTATTTCACTAAGGTAGTAAACAAAAGTACGGTCAGCTTGATGGTAAGCAGTTACCGTAGCTTATAGACGGCTGCTGCACCAGAGCGCTACTGATCCCGGAAGAATCTCATCACGCCCTTTTTGATTAACCTTTTTGATAAACATGATTGTAATCACGTGTTAATAACTGTTACTAGTGTGAGTGTGTGTGAAGCTATGTGAATGCAGCTTGTTGCGTGATACAATCGATCATTACATGTAGTTGTTTGCCTACGTAATGTGAAGCTGCCGCGGCTTTGTCTGCGAGTCGCTCGCCCTCGCCCGTGTTGAGGCCATGCCCCTCTCACCTCACTTAATGTCAAACGAGGCCTATTTTCCTCGAGTACACTCCAATTTTCCAACACGTCTCCTTGCCCCAGTTTGAGGAAACCCTTTATTGTTCTTAATAGTTTTTTTATTAGACTCTGCGGCAGGACGAGCAAGACGTTCACCTGATGGTAATGTATACGCTTGCCCATAACTCACGGCACCCAAGCCAATCTGACCTGCTTGTGTCGTGATAGCCTAGTGGTTTAAACGACAGCCTTCCACTCAGGAGGTGCCGGGTTCGAATCCGGCCTGCACCAAAGAATTGTTCAATGTTACCTGCAGTTAGTATAACACCAACTAATATCATGTGCTTTAAGACATGTACCAAATCGCGTCGCTATAAACATTAAAAAAAACTTCACCTGCTCGTGGTGCACCCTGCTAATCAACAAACGAGGCTCTGGCTCCAGCCACATCACCAGTCACCAAATACCCACCAATATGAGGGGAAGCCTATGTTCAACAGTCGTCTATCGGCTGATGAATAACACAGTACCACATTCCGCTCGTCACTTGAGTTGAAGGTTTTAAAACTCTTTTTGCGTTTTTGCGCCTCATAATTACCCTTTGAACTTTTTTTATATAATTTACCGTCGCACATACTTCCTACAAATGTTTTATAAACGCCGTATTGATTGTCTGTTACGACTAAGTAATTAAAAGCACATTACTTTCGTCTTTGCATCTATATCACATGATTGCTCATGTTATTATACGTTTTCTTTTTAGTTTCATTTATGAAAAATAACATACATTTTTATAATTAACACTAATTTCACTAATAAATAGTAATATAACTAAAAAATTTGTGTCTATACAATGAATTGAGAAAAATTGACGATCAATACGTAGTGGAACAACTAATTTAACTGTGTTGACAAACCATGTTCATATAAGAACGAAGGTTTTTGTTTATTTAATGTACTTTCTGGTTTATTGTACATTGTTTTACATTTTTTTATTAGATCTTGTGATTCGGTAGAATGACAAAGGTAATGAAAAGGCACGGATCCACTCAAACACTTATATTTTCTGTTTGGTTTTTTTAACTTTACGGTGCTCCATTTTTATTGAATCGTGTTGTATTTATTAAATTATTATAATATTAAGTATATAATATATAATAGTTGTGGCCTCGTGACGAACGTTCGAACTCCCTGAAATGGGCAATGGGGAGAACCGATTGCAGCCAGAGGCCGGGGCAATGAGCTCGGCATAATAAATAGGAAGGTACAAAATGGTTTAAAGTAGTAGTACCATGCTATGGTTCCTCACGCGCACACTCACACGCTCCACGCACACGTATATCTTATTTAACTACAATATCACTAGCTATACAGATTGCGGCAGTGCCACATGTGCTGAACTATTGATTTGTGTTAAATTATTCGCGATTCATTCGAAGTGCAGGCCCTTAAGTTTCTTGACAGCGTTGGTGAGGTGCAGCATCTCGGTGTTCAGCTGCCAGATGAGCGTTTCAAGCTTATCGACAGAGTCGAGTACTTCGACACGCTCGGTGTGCGGGTTGAAGCGGACCTCGAACGGCCGCGACATAGTCGACACCCAGCGTCTGAGTAACATTACATCCTCTAAATATATACATAGACCATAGACCAAAGTAAGGTAAAGACGATCAAGTCGTTCACAGCGTGCCTAATGATACTTCACTATACAAAGAGCACTTGGGAAAGTATGATAAAGGAATAAATAAGAGTATGAGAAAAGATGAACAAAAGACTGAAAGAGTGAGAGAAGGAAATAGGATAAAAGAACTAGACAGCAAAGAAATGAACAAGGAAAAAAAAACAAAGATCACTTGCTCCATCGCATTGTACTGCGACTGGAAATGATACGACTTTGGACAGTGGTGGTAAAGGCTATAGGTTTTTTAATTGTTTCCCTTGCTTAGGGAGGAGGGGTTTCCCTGGCTTAGGCCTAGGATTGACCATCGGGATTTTTTTTATAAATTTTAATTTACTTCCTTTGTTTCTATTTCTTTTTTTCATACTTATACACTCTTTAATACTTTCTTCTTTCATTTTACTATTTTTCTTTAATGTCATTTACGTTTTATTAGCGCTTTTGGTTGCTGTGATGACCTTTTTGCAAAATTTTAGAAATGTTTCGCGGCGTTGGTCTTCACTCATCTGGCTATTGGTTACCGACGTACGTACAGTAAATTCAAAATATACTACGTTTAATGATCTGACACTTGTTTAGCTAGCCAATCATAGAGCAAAGTTTACTATAGATTAAGTAATACTTTTATCCATCCTTTATTCAAAAAACTCCATTTACCTGAATTTCTCCTTGGCATCTTCGAAACTCTCGGCCACGTAATAGATGGGCTGGTATTCCTGATCTTGGTAAGGTTGTATGGAAGTAGAAGCCGGCTCGAAGGGTCTCAACTCAGGCTTGTCACTCAGAGCGTGGAGTAATTCCCCGATGGAGGAAAGTAGAGCGGCGCCGTAAGCCTTGAGCTGCTGATTTTCCTTGCAGAGTCCAAACTCTACGGTGAACCAGTACACCTGAGAAAAGATATGGAATTAATAAGAGAGAAAAAATAAATGGTCCCTAATGAAAAGTCTCAGTGATTGGGTGCACAGATATCCTTTGCACGATCAAAAAATTTAGAGTTCCGTAAAGCAGTGATATTTTAACCTGTAGATTCAGTTGCGTTATGAAAATCCTCGAGTGTCAGAAGTGTAAAGGTAGAAGCATTGTTATTAGGTTCTCTGCAAGATGTCCTTCCTGTAATACATGAAAGGAACTTACCGTGGAGAGCTTCTCGATTTCCGAATCAGAAGCTCCAAGAGAGGCGAGGCCAATTTCTTGAGAGAATTGAGCGAAGCTCGGATCAGCCAGGAGTGGAATGTGACCAAGGAGCTCATGGATACAATCACTGCGCGACAAAAATTATAAGGTCATAAAAAAGTTAAATTTGCGAAGTTAACTCTGTAAATTATTGTTTGCTTGGATTCATATTTTAAATGTTGGGAGTTGGCTCGTATCCCTTATTATTGGTGAGGTCTATGTCCAGCAGTGAACGTCTATCGTCTGATGATGATGATGATTCAAATGTTATTAATATAAACTTAAACTTAGATGTATATGCTTGCAGTGGAAATTGTTTGCGACCTATTAAGGTATTATGATGTAGTTCTTCCAACGCGAAAACTTTACTTTCAACCAAATGCATGTAATAAAAAAAAGTTCAGCTGCAGCGAAACTCTATAGACCAGGACAGTAATCATTAAACTCATTACTCTACTATTATATATTGGAAGTAAAACTAAAGCGGCGAGTTAATTGCGTTATCGGAGATTGTGCTTCCGTATCCACGGGCGGATATCCCACGGAACCGCAACGTATAAAGAGACGTATTATATACAAAGGGCGATGTAATTGATTAAAATTCGTATCCGACGTCAAAAACGTTGTACGCGATGGGCTTTAAACGTTAAAGATTTATCAGCAAGAAGTCCACTGTTGGGCATTAGCTTTCTCCATTTGTGGGGGGATTTGGGCTGTCTCTCACAACGCAAGCTCCAAAACGGTTTGATGGGGAACCAGAGCCTCGTTTGTTGATTAGCAGGGTGCATCACGAGCAGGTGAGGTTGGCTTAAATCCCGTGAATTATTCTAATACCCCTTTATGTATATCAGCAAAGACTAATTTAATGAAACTAAATAATGTTGTCCGTATGTAGATAAAGTGGGGACTAATCCTTGGAAAATATTGTCCAATATTAAGGTGCCTCATTGTTATAAATATTGTAAAGTTAGTAATAATCTTAACAACTTAATATGGAGCGGATGGGCCTCACGTTTCCGATTACATACAGCTGTTACCCGTCACTATTTATTAAACCAACAACAAGGACTTCTTGTGTAACGTTTCCGTAAAACATTAATCAAGGTGATTTTATTGTTATCTCGGTTGTAATGTCTATTTAAAACGTGTAAATATTATTATATTATATACTGTATATTAATTATACTTGGCAGTAAATTGGATGTCTTAAAGTATTTGGAGATTAATCGCCGAGTGCGGGCCCGCTGCGTCGTATACTCTCAATTCAACAGTGGCCCTGGGCGTCGGGCCCTTCGCTTGGTGTCGCAGGCTCTGTGGATCCTTGCGATCCTGTTCTTAGGTCGTATGTGTAAAGTGTTGTTAAAAAAAATTCCTGCGCAAGCCCTAATTAAATTAAAAAGAAAATTAACATCATAGTAACGGACATGGTTGTGGTCTAGAAAATGTCGCTGCGGTCTGCTTTGCCCAAATACATGGTTTTGTATCAATATTGTGTAAATATGGTGTTATAGTTGTATATGGATACTCACGGTTCGGGAGTGTGGAACGGGGAGTTGGCGTGGCGAACGTACTGAGTGGACTGGAAGACGCGGAAGGCGAGCGAGGCCAGGAAGTCGCGCGCGGTCAGGAGACCAGCGGCGGGGCGCAGCGTGAAGCCGGTGTGCTTCCTCAGGAAGTTGCTGACGTCCTCCAGCTGCGGAATGCGGTGGGGGACGAAAATGTCCGCCGCCTGCAGCTTGCCGATCGCGGCTTTGTACTCCCGGCACGCGTGTTTGGGCATCAGGTCCAGGACCGTGTTGAATACTCGCTGCCAGGTCGCGTTCTCGGAGTCGGTGTAGGTGATGGAGGGAATTGAGTCGCCGTACTTGTAACCGAACGCGATCTCGGCGATCTGCTTCCTGCGCTCTCTGTACTCTTTGTCAGCGAAACCGGGGTGGTTCATGTCCAATTCGGGTTCGTACTTGGTCATGAGGTGGTTGCAGTTGTCGAGATCGGAGGCATGGCGTGGGAACCATGGTGTCTTCGCGGAGATGTTGCTTTCAGACAGAAGATCGACCCCGACGAAAGATGTTGACTGACGAAGTGATCGAATGAGTTGCAAAAGGTTGATGCGCGACATGCTGACTTTCACGAGGGCATCAAACTGCATCCCCGAGGCTTGAGAAGGGCGGGTCTCGAGATGTTCTACGCAACCCTTGTAATTGTCGACGGTCTTAAGGATGCGTGCAAGAGAGCCCATGCCGTCGCGCATCCTGAGGAGCAGCGCCGCTTGTTGGATTGCTTGTTCTGCCTCGGGGCTTTCACTTGCAGCATTTTGCAGGATAACTTCTTCTTCGGTCAGAGTGTAGTCTGCAAAACAATATTTAGTTTTAAATATTATCGACACATGTTGACATTACTGTGCGGTGAATGTATTTTGAATACAACGTCAACATTTCAGCTATTGTGCACATACCTTCATCTGATTTAGAAGCATCATCCCCGATGTCTGCATCAGCTATAAAATAAATTATGAAACAAAAATAAGTAAAAGAAAAATAATAAAAACAAAATTAAATTGCAAAAAGCAAATAATGAAAAATAAAATGAAAACAAGACGACATTTACCAAGATGGCCGTTCTTAGTCTCATCTTGTTGAGTGCCATCTTCAACAGTCGGGGAGTTGTCCTCGTCGCCAAGGTGGGCGGCGTCTTGTAGGAATTCCGGGTCCAAGCCAGAGTCTATTAGAAATTAAAAAATCAATAACAAAAATTAAAAAATAAACAAAATAAAAAAATATACATAAACAAATGAAAGTAGATTGCTGCTCTTCTTCACGGGGTTTCTTCATTTCATATAGTTTATTTGCTGCTGGTAAATCAATTCTTTTCCTTACTCACCATTGGCACGGGCACGGGCCTCCTCGAGGACACTCTGCTTGGTTTGCTTGACAACCAGCGTTTCGAAGCGGGCGTCGTCCACAAGAGAACGGCGGCGGGATGGGTAACCGTTCTGTAACAATGACAGAGAAGTGTTTTAAGCTCTGAAATCACTCTATTATCATCAGCCTGCAGCTTCTTTAAGGAACATCACTAAAATCACTTATTAATCTTAAAAACATAGTTTTTGGTATAAGCGGGTAATGGGGTATATGTAAATTTCGCATTTACATTGACCGATTTAAGTGTATTGAATTAATTTGCTTCGATTGGTAAATTATATAGATAGTAAATCTTGATAGATATTCAAGTGTTCTGTAAAGGGCATGGGCATGGTCAACTGGCTGTAGAAGTCGCTCGTCAAGAATTTGTTATTGATTACGTTATATTCTTGTTTAGTTGATACTTTTCATACGTAGGTGTGATGCGAGCGCGATGTATGAAAGGCATTAAGATGGTACGTGCTGTATCTAGTCGATACTTATGAAAGAGACTGAAATACTATGATCCTCTAAATCCTCGTGAAGAGGTCGCAGCGCATTATATTTCATGTGCGAGTATGAATTGCTTTTACGAAGTTCCTAAGCTTATTTCCTGAGTGTGCCCGGGCGTAAAGTGCCGCCATTATAACCTCTCCACAAGCGCCTCCCGTCCGGATGCGGATTTCTCCCTCAGGATTTCACAAAGGAATTTCTAGAAGGGTGCCCCCGAACAGAACCAATTACCACCGCCAATAGCACAATCGACTTCGTCGTGCGATCTCTTAAGCGATTTCGTTTTAAGTGGCTGTCCTGTCCGTTAAGGAATGTCACTTAGGCCTATGTAAATGTTAAAATTACAAGTTAATTACAAGTACTACAATTGCTTCATTTATTGCATCTATAACTTAGTCACCTACCGTTACTATTTTTCGGTGGACCATCGCTGTTAATATATATAATCGTAATATTTACTATTATTTAATGTGCATTTTCCTCCGACTAATGCGGAAGACGCGACTGTTATGATTTATGACAGTTTCGCTTTGTGAAAAAAAAATTACCGGCCTTGTGCGGGGTATTCTGTGCTAGTCACCTGCGTTTTTTCCTCTAACTCGTGTATTCCGAAGTAAACAATTAAGGAAAATGTGATCGCCATCATTTTATCGAATTCAGTGGCATTGAATTAACGTGTCTTGGCCTAGGCTTAATGGTTTCCAACGTGGGCGGGCCGAGCGCCGTCTGTCGCAGGCTGTACTCCGGAGTCATCCAGAGTATGGCCCTGTACGGGGCACCCGTCTGGGTGGACGCCCTCGGCCGCGACAATAAGGCCCTCCTGCGACGTCCGCAGAGGG